>JABUQX010022006.1:0-70000 GCA_015478945.1 Trachelipus rathkii
TAATATAAATATTGACGTAAAGAAATCTTAAAGGTCCCCACTTACGCTTCGATCGGGCCACAAATAACCTAACTTTTTACTTCTCGGGAGATGTTGCAAAATACATTTTTTTCGTTCTTAAGCGAGTTTTTTTTCGAGGTAGTATTTATATATATTATTTTTTTAATTTAGTCTCCTAAATTCCGTTTTCTATGAAAAATAATTTTAGAGGTAACTAAACAAAAATTAATTATAAAATACGCACGACCCCCATTTCTATGGCTTTGAGCGATTTTCTTGCTACACTTTAAAATAATGTAAAATAAACAATGTACCTTCCTACGGTTCATCAGCACGAAATAACGTAACTCTCTACTTTTCGGGAGATGGTGAATATTTTGTTCCTTAAGCGAGTTTTTTTCCCGAAAGAAACCAAAAACATGGAATCTAAGCTTCCAAAGAACTGTTAAGGTTATCTACATATTGATATTTATTTTTCCTTCGTTCTTAATTTTTCTTAAATTCTTAATTATTTATCATGATCTATACTATATTTATTTATATTAATTTTTTTATAGTTTAGTCTCCCTTAAATTCCATTTTCTACGATAAATAATTTTTAGGGGTAACTAAATTAAAAAAAATAATAAAAAATATTGTACGACGCCCATTACGTTCTCGTCATATAGTGACGTTTCGTAAAAGCCCAAAATAAATCACTCTACGGGATTAGAATCCATTTTTTACGCTTAGAACGTCGTTAATGTAATAATAGTTCCACAGTGATTGTTCATTTGGAACCGTTTATAACTCAAAAGGCCCTAAATCAAAATCGATCTCCAAAAAGTCCCGGGAAAATTAAAAAAATTTTCTTCAAATTTTAACTTATACTTTCGACTTATAAACGGTACAGAATAAACGTCACTATAATAATAATTAATACGCTTAACGATAGTTCATCCCTGAAAATATTGCAGTTTGATCGTTCTAGGTCGTTTTTATGGTAATCGAGAAACGTTATTATATTATAGTGACGCCGTAGAGGAAACCCGGCCTCGATTGATCCCCTCCGAGGATCGTCTCGGTAATTACGAAACGTCACTATCGTATTTTGAGGAAAAAAATGAAAAGTTCACGGATAAAGTTATGATGAAAATTAGGAAAAATTAAGAACATAGAAAAAATAAACAATTAATGATATGTGAATACCTGAATATCAATTCCTAATATAAATATTGACGTAAAGAAATCTTAAAGGTCCCCACTTACGCTTCGATCGGGGCACAAAGAACGTAACTTTTACTTCACGGGAGAGCGGCCAAAAACAATTTTCTGTTCCTTTAAGCGAGAGTTTTTTTTCGAGGGCGAGTGTACGCTTTATATATATTATTATTTTTTTAATTTAGTCTCCCTTAAATTCCATTTTCTACGATAAAAAAACAATTTTTAGAGGTAACTAAACAAAAATTAATTATAAAAACTACGCACGACCCCCATTTCCTATAGGCTTTGAGCGATTTTTTGCTACACTTTAAAAATTAACGTAAAAAAAATATTAAAGGTACCCTCCTACGGTTCAATCGGGGCACGAACGTTACGGGAGATGGTGCAAAATAAATTTTTTGTTCCTTAAGCGAGTTTTTTTCCCGAGAGAAACCAAAAAAAAAAAAAATAATTACGGAATCTAAGCCTGTAAAGAATTGCTAATAATAAGTTATTCACATATTGGATATTTATTTTTTCTTCGTTCTTAATTTTTCTTAAATTCTTAATTATTTATCATAATCTATACTATATTTATTTATATTAATTTTTTTTTTATAGTTTAGTCTCCCTTAAATTCCATTTTCTACGATAAATAATTTTTAGAGGCAATCAATAAAAATAATAAAAATATTAATGACGCCCGCCTACCTTCGGAAACGTTCTCCGTCATATGTGCGATCGCTTCGCAAAAGCCCAAATAAATCACTCTACGCGATTAATTCCATTTTTTACGTTTAGAACGTCGTTAAGCGTAATAATAGTTCCAATAGTGACGTTTCATCGGAACCGTTTATAACTCAAAAGGTCTAAATCAAAATCGATCTCCAAAAAGTCGACCTCGGGAAAAATTGCTGAAATTTTTTTGAAATTTTAACTTATACCTTCGACCTAAACGGTACAGAATAAACGGCACTATAATAATAATTTACCATGGCTATCAGATAGTTCATCCCTGAAAACATTGTCGTTTGATCGTTCGAGGTCGTTTTTAGTAATCGAGAAACGTCATTATATTATAGTGACGCCGTAGAAACCCGGCCTCGATTGAACCCCTACGAGGATCGTCTCGGCTATGAAACGTCACTATCGTATTTTGAGGAAAACATGAAGTTCACAGATAAAGTCATGATGAAAATTAGGAGGAAAAATTAAGAACAGAACATAGAAAAAATAAACAATTAATGATATGTAAATACCCGAAATCAATTCCTAATATAAATATTGACGTAAAGAAATCTTAAAGGTCCCCACCTACGCTTCGATCGGGGCACAAAATAACGTAACTTTACTTCACGGGAGATGTTAAAAATAAATTTTTTGTTCCTTAAGCGAGATTTTTTTCGAGGGCGAGTGTGCTTTATATATATTATTATTTTTTTAATTTATTCCTTAAATTCAGTTTTCAATGAAAAATAATTTTTAGAGGTAATAAAATAAAAATAAATAAAAAACTACAAACGACCCCCATTTCCTATAGGCTTTGAGTGATTTTTGCTACACTTTAAAAATAACGTAAAAATAATTAAAGGTACCCTCCATGACCACTAGTAATGTGAAATAACGTTACCTTCATTTTCGAGATGCAAAATAAATTTTTGTTCCTAAGGAGTTTTTCCGAAAGAAACCAAAAAATAATTACGGAATCTAGGATTTCGCGAAGCCCCGTAAGTTTAAGCGTGTCGTACACATTTGTCTTTCACTAATTCTTTCTTAAATTTTTACTATTTATCATGATTCATACTATATTTATTTACATTAATTATTTTTTATAGTTTAGTCTCCCTTAAATCCCATTTTCGATAAATAATCTTTAGAGGTAACTAAATTAAAAAATAATAAAATATTGCACGACGCCCATTTACCTCGGAAACGTTCCGTCATATAGTGACGTTTCGTAAAGGCCAAAATAAATCACTCTACGCGATTAGAATCCATTTTACGCTTCGAACGTCGTTAAGCGTAATAATAGTTCCTATAGTGACGTTTCATCGGAACCGTTTATAACCTGCTAAAAGGTTCAATCAAAATCGATTCCAAAAAGTCGACCTCGGGAAAATTTTGAGAATTTTTTTTTTTAACTTATACCTTTGACCTATAAACGGTACAGAATAAACGGCACTATAATAATAATTAATACGCTTAACAAAAGTTCATCCCTGTGAAAATATTGCCGTTTGATCGTTCGAGGTCGTTTCTTATGGTGAATTGAGAAACGTCATATATTATAGTGACGCCGTAGAGGAAACCCGGCCTCGATTGAACCCCTACGAGGATCGTCTCGGTAATTACGAAACGTCACTATCGTATTTTGAGGAAAAAAACGAAAAGTTCACAGATAAAGTCATGATGAAAATTAGGAAAAATTAAGAACAGAACATAGAAAAAATAAACAATTAATGATATGTGAATACCTGAATATCAATTCCTAATATAAATATTGACGTAAAGAAATCTTAAAGGTCCCCACTTACGCTTCGATCGGGGCACAAAATAACGTAACTTTTTACTTCTCGGGAGATGTTGCAAAATAAATTTTTCGTTCCTTAAGCGAGTTTTTTTTTCGAGGGCCCCATTTAGTCTCCCTTAAATTCAGTTTTCTATGAAAAATAATTTTTAGAGGTAACTAAACAAAAATTAATTATAAAAACTACGCACGACCCCCATTTCCTATAGGCTTTGAGCGATTTTTTGCTACACTTTAAAAATAACGTAAAAAAATAATTAAAGGTACCCTCCTACGGTTCACTCGGGGCACGAAATAACGTTACTCTCTACTTTTCGGGAGATGGTGCAAAATAAATTTTTTGTTCCTTAAGCGAGTTTTTTTCCCGAGAGAAACCAAAAAAAAATAATTACGGAATCTAAGTCTTTAAAGAATTACTAATAATAAGTTATTCACATATTGGATATTTATTTTTTCTTCGTTCTTAATTTTTCTTAAATTCTTAATTATTTATCATGATCTATACTATATTTATTTACATTAATTATTTTTTATAGTTTAGTCTCCCTTAAATTCCATTTTCTTCGATAAATAATTTTTAGAGTGTAATCAAATTAAAAATAATAAAATATTGCACGACGCCCATTTACTCTCGGAAACGTTCTCGTCATATAGTGACGTTTGAAAAGCCCAAAATAAATCACTCTACGCGATTAGAATCCATTTTTTACGCTTAGAACGTCGTTAAGCGTAATAATAGTTCCAATAGTGACGTTTCATCGGACCCGTTTATAACTCAAAAGGTCTAAATCAAAATCGATCTCCAAAAAAATGTTGAAATTTTAAATTTTTTGAAATTTTTAACTTATACCTTCGACCTATAAATGGTACAGAATAAACGGCACTATAATAATTACGCTTAACGATAGTTCATCCTTGAAAATAATTGCCGTTCGATCGTTCGAGGTCGTTTTGCACCGAGAAACGTTGGCTATATTATAGCACGCCGTAGAGAAACCTGGCCTCGATTGAAACTCTACGAGGATCGTCCTTTGGGTAATTACGAAACGTCACTATCGTATTTTGAGGAAAATTATAAGTTCACGGATAAAGGTATGATGACAAATTAGGAAAAATTAAGAACATAGAAAAAATAAACAATTAATGATAATTGAATACCTGAATATCAATTCTTAATATAAATATCGACGTAAAGAAATCTTAAAGGTCCCCACTTACGCTTCGATCGGGGCACAAAATAACGTAACTTTTTACTTCTCGGGAGATGTTGCAAAATAAATTTTTCGTTACGAAAGCGAGTTTATATTATATATTTATCTATATACTATTAATTTTAAACATGCCTTTTTTGTCCCCCCTTTTCACGACCCTTTTTCATCATCACTTTTTCGGGCCGTTTTCCGCCGGTAAAACCACTGCCAAAGTAGCGAGCGCCAGCGAGTGGAGTGAGCCCCATCGGCCCAATTATTGCCCTATTTTACAGTTGCTAATTATCGGTAAAGAAAGCATCCCTCTGTTCCTGGCCATAATATTCTCCAGTTTCATAATCACCTATTTTGGGCAATTTTTCTGCCGGTAAAACAACGGCGAACGTAGCGAGCGAAAGCGAGCGAAGTGAGCTCACTGGCATTATCATTGCCCTACTTTTTTGCCTTTTTCATCCTGGCGAACGTAGCGAGCGAAGCGAGCGAAGTGAGCCAGTTGCGCGTGCGTCAGCACGCGCTCGAAGGCAAGCCCTAACGCTTGCGTTAGGGAGGAGCGTTAGCGACGCTGCTTGTTTTTTTTAATTTAGTCTCCCTTAAATTCAGTTTTCTATGAAAAATAATTTTTGGAGGTAACTAAACAAAAATCAATTATAAAAACTAAGCACGACCCCCATTTCCTATAGGCTTTGAGCGATTTTTTGCTACACTTTAAAAATTAACGTAAAAAAATATTAAAGGTACCCTCCTATGGTTCACTCGGGGCACGAAATAACGTTACTCTCTACTTTTCGGGAGATGGTGCAAAATAAATTCTTTGTTCCTTAAGCGAGGTTTTTTCCCGAGAGAAACCAAAAAAAAAAAATAATTACGGAATCTAAGCCTGTAAAGAATTGCTAATAATAAGTTATTCACATATTGGATATTTATTTTTTCTTCGTTCTTAATTTTTCTTAAATTCCTAATTATTTATCATGATCTATACTATATTTATTTATATTAATTTTTTTTTATAGTTTAGTCTCTCTTAAATTCCATTTTCTTCGATAAATAATTTTTAGAGGTAACTAAATTAAAAATAATAAAAAAAATATTGCACGACGCTCATTTACCCTCGGAAACGTCCTCGTTATAGTGATGTTTCGTAAAAGCCCAAAATAAATCACCAACGCGTTTAGAATCCATTTTTTACGTTTAAACGCGTCGTTGTTGCAATAATAGTTCCAATAGTGACGTTTCATCGGAACAGTTTATAACTCAAAAGGTATAATCAAAATCGATCACCAAAAAGTCGAACTCGGGAAAAATTGAATTTTTTTTTTTAATTTTAACTTATACCTTCGACTTATAAACGGTACAGAATAAACGTCACTATAATAATAATTAATACGCTTAACGATAGTTCATCCCTGAAAATATCGCCGTTTGATCGATCGAGGTCGTTTTTATGGTAATCGAGAAACGTCATTATATTATAGTGACGCCGTAGAGGAAAAACGTTCTCGTCGTATTCGAGTGACGTTTCGGTAATTACGAAACGTCACTATCGTATTTTGAGGAAAAAAACGACAAGTTCACGGATAAAGTTATGATGAAAATTAGGAAAAATTAAGAACTCAGAAAAAAGCATGCACTCAATGAAATGTGAACACATGCATCTCAATAATTTTAATATAACATCGACGTAAAGAACGTCCCCACTTACGCTTCGATCGGAGCACAAAATAACGTAACTTTTCTCTCGGGAGATGTTGTAAAATAAATTTTCGTTCCTTAAGCTAGTTTTTTTTTCGAGGGCGAGTGTGCTTTATATATATTATTATTTTTTTAATTTAGTCTCCCTTAAATTCAGTTTTCTATGAAAAATAATTTTTAGAGGTAACTAAACAAAAATTAATTATAAAAACTACGCACGACCCCCATTTCCTATAGGCTTTGAGCGATTTTTTGCTACACTTAAAATTACCGTAAAAATACCTCAAAGGTACCTCTCCTACGGTCTACTCTGGGGCAATGAAATAACGTTACTCTACTTTTCGGGAGATGGTGAAAAATAAATTTTTTTCCTTAAGCGAGTTTTTTTCCCGAGAGAAACCAAAAATAAAAATAATTACGGAATCTAAGCCTCTGTAAAGAATTGCTAATAATAAGTTATTCACATATTGGATATTTATTTTTTCTTCGTTCTTAATTTTTCTTAAATTCTTAATTATTTATCATGATCTATACTATATATATATTTACATTAATTTTTTTATAGTTTAGTCTCCCTTAAATTCCATTTTCTTCGATAAATAATTTTACCCTCGAAGCCAAATTAAAAATAAAAATATTGCACGACGCCCATTTACCTGGGAAACGTCGTCGTCATATAGTGGTTCGTAAAAGCCCAAAATAAATCACCCAACGCGTTTAGAATCCAATTTTTACGCTTAAAACGTCTTTAAGCGTAATAATAGTTTCAATAGTGACGTTTCATCGGAACAGTTTATAACTCAAAAGGTATAATCAAAATCGATCTCCAAAAAGTCGACCTCGGGAAAAATTGAATTTTTTTTTTTAATTTTAACTTATACCTTCGACTTATAAACGGTACAGAATAAACGTCACTATAATAATAATTAATACGCTTAACGATAGTTCATCCCTGAAAATATCGCCGTTTGATCGTTCGAGGTCGTTTTTATGGTAATCGAGAAACGTCATTATATTATAGTGACGCCGTAGAGGAAACCCGGCCTCGATTGATCCCCTTCGAGGATCGACTCGGTAATTACGAAACGTCACTATCGTATTTTGAGGAAAAAAACGAAAAGTTCACGGATAAAGTTATGATGAAAATTAGGAAAAATTAGGAACATAGAAAAAATAAACAATTAATGATATGTGAATACCTGAATATCAATTCTTAATATAAATATCGACGTAAAGAAATCTTAAAGGTCCCCACTTACGCTTCGATCGGGGCACAAAATAACGTAACTTTTTACTTCTCGGGAGATGTTGCAAAATAAATTTTTCGTTCCTTAAGCGAGTTTTTTTTTTCGAGGGCGAGTGTGCTTTATCTATTTCCTATTAATTTTAAAGTTGCCTTTTTTTCAGCCGATTTCGTTTCCATTTGTGCGGTGATCGGGCGTTAGCGCCTGCGCGTGCGTTAGCACGCGCTCAAGGCGAAGATGCTCCGTCAGGAGCAAGCTTCGGCTTGTATATATTATTATTTTTTTAATTTAGTCTCCCTTAAATTCAGTTTTCTATGAAAAATAATTTTTAGAGGTAACTAAACAAAAATTAATTATAAAAACTACGCACGACCCCCATTTCCTATAGTCTTTGAGCGATTTTTTGCTACACTTTATAAATTAACGTAAAAAAAATATTTAAGGTACCCCTCCTACGGTTCACTCGAGGCACGAAATAACGTTACTCTCTACTTTTCGGGAGATGGTGAAAAATAAATTTTTTGTTCCTTAAGCGAGTTTTTTTCCCGAGAAAAACCAAAAAAAAAAAAAAAATTACGGAATCTAAGCCTGTAAAAAATTGCTAATAATAAGTTATTCACATATTGGATATTTATTTTTTCTTCGTTCTTAATTTTTCTTAAATTCTTGATTATTTATCATGATCTATACCAGTGGTTCTCAAACTGTGTGACGCGTCACATTTGGGTGGCGCAGCTTCCCCTCAGGAGTGACGCTGAAAGTTTTGAACATTTTCATAATTGTATTTCAGTTTTCATTTAAAAATTTTAATCGATTTTGAATTTTCCAACTTTGTTAAGAAAATTTTAGTTATGTTATCTTTATATATTTATATATTCAGAGGCAAATCCTGGGAATGCTTTTGGCATGCTGTGATCATGCAAAATTATTGCAATTTTATAATTAATGATAGACCTAATTTTATAAATTGGAAGACTTTCTTTTTAGAATCTAACATGGGGTGACTTCGGCAAACTTGAATTAGTCAAGGGTGCCGCGAATCGATAAAGTTTGAGAACCACTGATTTATATAAAAATACAATTGTCAGCTATGCAAAATTTAATTAAATTGAAATATTTTTGCTAAATAATATTGTTTTGCTTAATAGTCAAAAAAAATAGTTTTAAAAGATATATTTGTAATTTAATTTGTCAACTAAGCAAAATTTTATTAAACTGCGATATTTGTTTTCTTTAAATATTTTTTGCCTAATAATAAAAAAAATCAAGCTCTTAAAATTTATTTTGAATATAATATGTCAACTAAGAAAAATCTAATTAATATATAACAATGGTTTATTTAAATTAATAAAAATGGAATATTTTGTTTTTCGCAATACTTTTTGTCACCTAAGCACAATTTAAATAGATTGAAATATTTTGCTAAATAATAATGTTTTGCTTAATAGTAAAAAAAATAGTTTAAAAAAAATATATTTTTCTGAGAATTTGTCACCTAAGCAAAATTTAAATTAATTGTGATATTTGTTTTTTTAATGTTTTGCTTAATAATCCAAAAAATTCAAGCTTTTAAAATATATTTTTAATTTTAAAATTTAACTAAAGAAAATTAATTAAAATAGAACAATGGATTATTTTAAATTAATAAAAATGGAATATTTTGTTTTTCGAAATACTTTTTCCTTAACAATCGTAATAAATTAAACGCACAACGAGGTGCTTCTTAGGTGAACAAAACATACGACCAAATACGAAGGGGTGAAACCGGATATCTTATTATACAACGAGCCGTTACCATAAGTAAACACATCGAAGAGTTTCAAAATTACGACTTACTACTAATAATAGGATCTTCTGTAACCCTCGCTCTTTTCGATAAATTTTTTACGCGGCGACCGAATCTCGCCCTCGGCTTTTTATCAATCGAGAACCCATCAGAGAAATTCAAACGGATATGGAATCTCGACAGCTCGCCGAATTGAATATTCCAGACTCCAAGAATTTACCAGAAGTAATAGATCAAACCTGCGGTCGCTTATCTCGATGTGTCGATCAGTTTTCGAAATGGCTTTAGGTAATCTTATTATTATATATTTTTTTATTTACTCTCCCATAAAATACCGTCTTCTTCAACCAAATATTTTATAGGTGATACTTAATTAAAAAAAATTACAAATAGTAATAGAATTTTTTCGATAAGTACCTAACACGACAACCATTTCACTCGGAAACGTCGTTGTTAAATAATCTCGAGAGACTTAAAACGGATGTAAGGTGCTTAAACGCCCTCGTTACTTCAAGGGGGTGTCAGGTTTGCACGAAATAACGTCACTTTGTACTTTTCGGAAGATTGAGCGAAAAATTTTCGTTAAGTTACCTTTTACTTCTCGGGAGATGAAGCAAAATATATATTTTTTAAAATAATGGTTTGTTATTTCCGATTTTTCTTTAAATAACGAAGAAAAATAAATAAAAATTAATAATAACATATATAAAAAAAATTAAAAAACAATAAATTATCATTTGTTTTCGGCGTAAAAAACCACTTCTCTGTTCCCGATTCAGAGTAGTGCGATGCTTTCTTAATCGGCTCTAGTTGGGAGTCTTCGCGTCTTCGCTCTGTAAAAAAAGGTTGGAAAGCGATGAGGCCACTCTGCGAAGTGAATTGCGATCTCCACTGCCGAGAAACCGTACCGGCGAATTCCGTTCGAGAAAGTTTCGAAGGTTTTCAGCAAATCGAGGACGATGCGCTACGACGAGAATTTATCGCGTCGCGTATACAAATTCCCGATTTGCCGCAATACGTGGCCAAAAACCGAATTAAAAAAGGAATAAGAAGAAGAAAGAGAGCTTGGAAAGAATCAGCCGCCACCGCGGCCGCAGCCGCGTTTTACCTCGACGCGGCTCGCCAAAAGAGAGTGTGCGGGAGCTTTTTCAAGAGAACTCTCAATATCACGGATAAACCCGTAACGGCCGCCATCGACGATAAAGAAATGGAAGAAATATCTAGAATAAAATCATCGCTACGGGATTACGCGAATGAAAGGAAATCCACCTCGAGGAACAAAAAACCTCCTTACGGTAGGTGCCTCTTATGCGACGCGTTTATCACAGCCGAAGGCTCGAATAGAGCGGCTTTGGAAGAAAGGTATCGTAGGCACGTGAATGATACGCACTCGGAATTGAAAGTAAAAAAAATGGACGAGGAAATGGCTAGCAAACACGAAGATTCGATCGTGGTGGCCGATTTGCGATCTCAAAAACCGATCGGGTGTCCGGCGGGTGAAACTTCATCGTCATCGTCGACTCGTTCGTTTAGCAACACGCCGAAAATAAATCTTTATAGTTTTTCTATTTACACGAAGAAGGACGATACCGCGCGTTTCTACGTGTGGCACGAGGGTGAGGGAACCGACGATTTGTCCGAAAAAATTTCCTGCGTACGAAAATTTATCGAGGAAAAAGCCCGAAACTCGAAACGCGGTATCGATTTCACGTTTTATTCGGAATTTCTGAACGACCCCGAAGATATCGGTATCCTCATCGCGTCGTATGCACACGACCTCTTCGCGATTAAAGGGGTAAACCGCATCACGCATAAATTCTTACTAGGAAATCATATCGTTCCGGGCGTCGGTCTCTTTATACGGCCCGATTTACAGAGCTTGGTCGAGCTGAAATTGAAACAGGGCCCCATCGAGACTCCCGAAAAATGGATGTGTATAATCGCTAATGACGAAATTGGGATCCTAAGCGAGTTACGCGAGATGAAGCACGGCGACTTCTACGACTGGAGGCGACTCGCGAATAATTCCTCCACCGACTACGAGAGCTTTAGAAGACTCCTGGAAAATAATCGACTGGAGATCCAAAACGTGAAAGAAATTCAAGTACGTCGCGAATTTCCGGTCGGGGTTTTTTTCAAAACAACTTACGACGCTCAAGGGCCTCTCATGTGTCATTTTTTTAAAAACCGGAAACTCAAACCCCTGTACGATCGAGAGCTACCCATCCCCGAAGACAAACTAAAAGGAATAATAAAAGACACCGATGGTCATAAAGACTCGACCTTTTATAAAACTTTACTCGCTAAGCAACAACTTTTGCGCCATTGAACTCCTCTTCCTTCGTTCAAGGAAATTTGATCTTTTTTAATTTTTTAGCTCATTTATTCGCATTTGTGTTTAATTTTTTAATTTCAAATTTTATTAACGGTTAATTTTTTTATTTATATACGCAATAAAAATATAAATTCGTTTTCATTTTTTTCACTAATATAAGTTTGTAAAATAAATATATTTTTTTCACTAATATAAGTTTGCGAAATAAATATATTTTCAACAAAACGTATATCGTTCGCACGTAAGCGTTACACGTTCGTTATACAGAAGACCCGCGCCCCTATAAATTCCAAGGAGGGATAGAACGCCGTTCGGTTGACTGACGATTTATAAATAAATCTTTACTCGAAAACCATTAACTTTTCACTATACGAATAAAAAGATTTCTCGATTTACGTACGTAGTTTCTTAACAATATTTGCTAAAATTATTAGCAAATAAAAATGGGTAATAATAAATATATTTTTCAAATCTTTATTTTTGCAGTTAAAAAAATGAATACACGATTAAAAATAAAAAAAAATATCGAGCAGATCTTCCTCCGAAGACACGCCCAGAAATGACCCATCCGTATTTTGGTGTAAATGAAATGGATTTATCAAGAAAGATGACCCACGAAGAGACCGCTATTATATATTTATAAAGTTTTTGAAATCGCGAAAATAAAAAAGAAAAAAGTACATTGGCGGTTAACGGTTCATTCGGTGTTGAAAATAATTTATCAATTAAGCCCCATTATTTTTGGTTTTTGCAGATTTTTTTTTTCTTCGCGAGGCAAACAAACTTCATATTTTGGGGAAAAAATTTCAATATTTTTCTTAGGATGAAATTTACTAGAAGTAGATACAAATGAAAAAATCATTTCAAGAGTTCGTCGATATCAATATATACGGCGGTGAGGAGAAATATATCGCGTTCTCTCTCTCTATCTTTCTCCTAGTGTGACAGAATAAAAATTAATTCAAGAAAAACTCGTCAATCATATTTTCCTTAGGGTGGTCTAGGAACCGAACGTGTATTTATTTCTTCTTCGGACGCATAATCTATATCCTATTAATTTTAAACCTGCCATTTTCGCGAGCCGACTTTGTCTCCACTTTGTGCGGTGGTCTTTACGACCAAAAAACAGATGTTTAAATAGCCTAGGCGCCAATGCGCGGGCTTGCCCGCGCTCAGCGAACAAGATTGCTCCGCTAGGAGCAAGAGATGCGTAGCATCGTTGCTTGTATTTGTTAAAACTCTACCTACCGCTAATTCGCTAACGATGAAGATTATACTTTATTAATCACAACCCGATAAAGAGCAACAACCGACACTGTTATTATCTAAAAAAGATTTCTCAACACTAAATAAAGTCGGTCCAAAATCTGAATTAAAACAAATATTTTGAAGTTCTAAAAATAAACGAGATATGCGTGGTATTTAGTGATTTCTTCTTTTCTGGGGTTACCATCGATAAAAATTGACGACGAAAACTCGACGGCCGGAGAAGTTGAAAATTTTCTTTGCCTTCTCACTCAAACTCAACGCGACGACCGACTATTGAAGATAAAGGACGAATTCTTAAACGGGAAACATCTTCGCATTTCGATAACCTTTCCGTTCACCTTTCTTCACCACTTCGGTAACAATACGTATTATATTATATTAGTGACGATCAAAAGAAGAGTATGGGTCGAGCTTTTGGTCGGGCCTTCTCCCTTACTCCTTTTTTATTCGTTGCGATGCCAGACCGAACCATTATTCGGACAAACGAGAAGTAAAATCGAAAAGAGTCAACAAGCGAAAGAAGAGCATCAATCGATACCATTATTAAATACAAAAGTGTTTCCATACAACTTGAATAGCCAAATTGGTGATCTATGTAACCTTTTTGCTACATTGCACATTAATGACGACAATAGCCAAATCGAACTCTCTTCGCGTTACGATAACTTTTGCGATAATTTTTTTAGAAAAAAAGCGTTAACAAAAGTCGTTAAATAAAATTGTTTTCAAACCGGAGAAGTTGAAAATTTTCTTTGCCTTCTCACTCAAACTCAACGCGACGACCGACTATTGAAGATAAAGGACGAATTCTTAAACGGGCGCATTTCGATAACCTTTCCATTCACCTTTCTTCGCCACTTCGGTAACGATACGGATTATATTATATTAGTAACGATCAAAAGAAGAGTATGGGTCGAGCTTTTGGTCGGGCCTTCTCCCTTACTCCTTTTTTTATTCGTTGCGATGCCAGACCGAACCATTATTCGGACAAACGAGAAGTAAAATCGAAAGAAGTCGACGAGCGAAAGAAGAGCATCAATCGATACCATTATTAAGTACAAAAGTGTTTCTATACAACTTCAATAGCCAAATTTGTGATCTATGTAACCTTTTTGCTACATTGCACATTAATGACGAAGACGAGTCGACGGAGACAGAAGATTCGGATTCAAATATTCAGCATGAACGTATATATAATCATCCAGATGTGAATGAGACGAGTAACAACTTCAATAGCCAAATCGAACTCTCTTCGCGTTACGATAACTTTTGCGATAATTTTTTTAGAAAAAAAGCGTAAACAAAAGTAATTAAATAAAATTTTCAAAAATAGTTTATTATTATTTCTTTTTTCATCCAAAATCTAAATAACGATAATGGTAATAATGAAACCAGGATACGTCTCCAATATAATGTCAAAAATAAAATAAAAATATGCGTCGTGAATATTATTCGAAACGATGATGAACCGTAAATTAAATGTGGATTGAATTTTTATTTTATAATAATGCCTTAATTAATAAATAAAAATCATTAATCTGCTATCTCGCTAAATATAAGCAACTACCGGACTCGTCACAATCATTCTCGACCTCAGAAGCAGACATGTCTGAAGAAATCGCGCCTCCAACGAACAACGCGCCATCAGAGGAAAAACCTCCGAGAGTCCCCCTCTCCGTGACCACACTCGACGACGTGGTTTCCCTTATTAAAGATGGAAAATGTAAAAACGTAATCACGGTAGCCGGTCGCGGGATATCTCCTTGTGGGGAAATTCTTGACCGTCTGTTTCCGATTAAAGAGACATTCCAAAATATAGAGAAAAACGACGAGGACAAAGAATTGAAAGATCACGTTAAAATCCATTCTAAAACATTTAATTCGAAAGCTTTTTATGAAAGGATAAAAGCGATTTTTCCGTCCGAATTCAAACCTACACCAGCTCACTACTTTTTTAAGCTGCTTCACGATAAAGGAGTTCTATTACGACATTACACGCTTAATGTGGATACGTTGGATACGTTAACCGGAATCCCATTAGAAAAAGTCGTAGAATACCACGGTTCGTTTCGAAGGAACCATTGCCTTTCCTGCCAAAAAGAATATACGCGAGAATGGATGGGTGAGCAAATTTCCAAAGATGTTATCCCAGAGTGTTTCGATTGTCCAAATACTATGGTAAAACCGTACGCCCTATTTTGCGACTTTCCTGTTTCACCCCAAAAAAAATCCCAATACGTCGAAGATTTTAAGAAATGCGATTTACTAATAATAATAGGAACCGTTTTATTCGGTAATCCTTTCGCGTCTTTGGTTCTTAACGTGCCTGACTCTTGCCCTCAGCTTTTAATTAATCGAGAGGAAAAGCTCGAAGAATCGAAAATGCGAAAAATCGATTTTTGCCTCATCGATAACTGCGACGAAAGCTGCGAAAAAATAGCCGAAATGCTAGGGTGGAAGGAGGACTTTAAAAAATTGTTAGAGCCTACTCCCGTAACTGATTCATAATAATTTGTTTCACATTACTAATTGTTTAATTATTTTTTTAAATGTCCTATTACTGTTGTGACAATATTATAAAAATTTAATATAATAAAAATGATTTAAAAACATTCGTTTTATTTGTTTTACGTTTTTTTTAAATTAAAAATCGTGTCTTTATTACCGCTTTTTTCGTAAAGGCCTAGAAATTAAACGATGGTTGCAACTATTCAAAAAACCGCTTCCCGCTGTGGAAAGAATATTCTGTAAAATGGCGTTATCCCTAAGCTTTCCGATTTTGACTGCCTTAATGACGCTCGCAACTCAGTACCTACGGTTTCTAGGAAACGAAATGGTCGAAATAGGGGTTGTGAAAATAGCGGATCGCTAAATCTCGGATGTTAAATTACGCGTTTCTTATTAGACGCGTTCTGAAACCCTTTAATTTGGCTTAAACCATCGTCAAGCGCAATAATAATCCGTAGAGTGTCGTTACGTTGGAACGTTAGATAACTCGATGATCTAATTCAAAAACGCCGTAAAAAATTTTACTTTGATAATTTTTTTGGACTTATTTTTCGGGGATTTTCGATTATACCTTCGAGATACATTAGTTATCTACGAAAGTTCGTTATAGTCAATTTCCTTACCCTCTAGAAACGACACTATAAGCTAGTGATGGCCTCGAGGGAACCCGACCTCGGTGAATTTCCTTCGAAGATCTTCTCGATCCCCGTGAAACGTTACTATTTTTATTCGCGATTAAAACGAATGGTCTATGTATATAGGCATAGATTATAAGCAAAATATTTATTAATTGTAACAAGCAGCGATGTTAACGCTCCTCCCTAACGCAAGCGTTAGGGCTTGCCTTCGAGCGCGTGCTGAATGAAAAAAGGGCAACAAAGTAGGGCAATGATAATGCCGGTGAACTAACTTCGCTCGCTGGCGCACGCTACGTTCGCCGTGGTTTTACCGGCAGAAAAACTGCCCAAAATAGGTAATTATGAAATTGGAGAATATTATGGCCAGGAACAGGGGGATGCTTTATTTACCGATAATTAGCAACTGTAAAATAGGGCAATAATTGGGCCGATGGTACTCACTCCACTAGCTGGCGCTCGCTACGTTCGCAGTAGTTTTACTGGCGGAAAACCGCCCGAAAAGAGTGAGGATGAAAAAGGGTCGTGAAAAAGGGCACGAAAAATGGCATGTTTAATATTCATAGTATAAAAAAATTAAAACATATTTTCAGTTATTTCTATAAATGAACTCGTTATTTCTATTAATGAGCTAGTTATTTCAATAAACTAACTAACGATTTTTAACTTAGACAACCATAACACGTTTAAAAAACTATTTAAAATTTTTTTTAATTATTTAATTTCGTTATCCCTTAACATATTTTTAATGCAGGACTGCAGATATGAGGAGCTACATTAAAAAATATATAAATTTAATTAATACGCCTTCGGGGTTCGAGAAATCTATTTTGTTTAACGACGTCTCATCCCGTCCCGAGGATGAGTTAACTTGAATAAGTTTTCGTTTATCTTCGCAAATCGTTCTTTAATTTTGGTAAATTTATATCCATTCGTGGGTCGGTTTCTTATTCTCGTAGTTTATTTAAATAAAAACTAAAAATAAATAAGAATTAAATTTTTTTAAATAAAGGATTTTAAAACTTTAAAATAAAATTTGTATACGTGTAACGCCGAAATAAAAAGATCGAGCACCGGTGGTAAGAAACCTATTCTCCATTCCGGAGCCATTGTAGAGAGAGACTTTCCTAATCGACTCTCACTGAGTCTCCTCGCGCCAGTCAGTTTTTCGGAAAAAAGTAGTTTATTCGACGACGGACGCTATGAGGCCGCTCTGCGAATTGAATTGCGATCTGCATTGCCGAGAGGCAGTACCGGCTAATTCAGTTCGAGAAAGTTTCGAAGCTTTTTTGCAAATCGAAGACGAAGCGCGACGGCGGGAATTTATCGCATCGCGTATAGAAATTCCCGATTTGACGCAATACGTGGCGAAAAACAGAAGCGGAAGAAAAAGTAGAAAGAGAGTTTCGAAGGAATCCGCTGCCGCGTTTTACCTCGACGCGAAACGCCGCAAGAAGGTTTGCGGGAGCTTTTTCAAGAGAACCTTCAATATCACGGATAAACCCATAACGAGCGCCATCCACGATAAAGAAAGGGAAGAAATATCGAAAATAAAATCATTGGTGATGGATTACGCGAACCAATGGAAATCTTCGAGAGTTCAAGAGCGTCCTTACAGCAGATGCCTCGTGTGCGACGCGTTTATCACAGCCGAAGGAGAGAAGAAAACGGCTTTGGAAGAAATATATCGTAGGCACGTGAATGAAACGCATTCGTTATCGAGAATGAAAAAAATGGACGAGGAAATGGCAACAAAATCGTTCGTGGTGGCCGATTTGCGATCTCAAAAACCAATCCAGTGTCCGGCGGGTGAATCCTCCTCCCCCTCCTCCCTCATCGACGGCTGGTTCGTTTAGCAACACTCCAAAAATAAATCTTTATAGTTTTTCTATTTACACCAAGAAAGATAACACCGCGCATTTTTACGCGTGGCACGAAGGGGAGGGAACCAACGATTTGTCCGAAAGGATTTCTTGCGTTGTTAAATTTATCGAGGAAAAAGCCCGAAACTCGAAAGACGGCATCGATTTCACGTTTTATTCGGAATTGTTAAACGACGCCAAAGATATCGGTATCCTCATCGCCGCTTATACGCACGTCCTCTCCTCGAGTAGCGGCATAAACAGCATTACGCACAAGTTCCTAAATGACAATCATATTATTTCGGGTGTCGGTCTCTTTATACGACCCGATTTAAAGAGTTTGATAGAATTAAAATTGAATCAGGGCCCTATTCGTACTCCCGAAAAATGGATGAATATAATTATGAATCACGAATTGGGGGTCCTAAGCGAATTACGCGAGATGAAACACAGCGACTTCTACGACTGGAAGGGGTTTACGAATAACCGCTGCTCCGTTGACTATGAGAGCTTTAGAAAACGCCTGGAAAATAACCGAATCGAGATCAAATTTTTGAAACAAATTCAAGTACAAAACCTATTTCCGGGCAGAGTTTTTTTTAAAATGACTCATGACGCTATGAAGCCTCTCAGGAGTCACTTTTTTATAAACAAGAAACCAGAACCCCTGTACGATCGAGAGCTACCCATCCCCGAAGACAAATTAGAAGGAATAATAAAAGACACCGATGGGCATAACGACTCAACCTTTTACAAGTCTTTGCTCGCTAAGCAACAAAATTTGCGAGATAAAGGGTCTCTTCCTTCATTCACGCGGAATAATACAGTCGCGCGTCCGTTGGAGAATCAAAAAGCTTAGCCGTAAGACTAACGCGCGAGGTGCCCGCCTAGGGAGATTCGGTGTTTTAATCTTGTAGTTAATTTTTTAAGATTTTTTAGTGTAATTTTTAATATCGAGTTTGTTAATTTTTTTTAATTCCTGTACGCAATAAAAAATATAATCTCGGTGTGTCTTTTTGTATTTCTCATCAACTTTCATGGACTTGAGCCGACCCTCGAAGAGAATAAATAAATCGAGGTCGAGCTCCTTTGACGGATTCAATATTATGTAATACCGTTTATCGAGCAAAGGAAAAATGATATAAAACGAACAAACGTTATTTTTTACGAACAAACTATCGCTGAACGTATTATTTGTTGGTTCTTTTAGTGAAGATTCATCGTGAGTATATATATATATATATATATATATATATATATATATATATATATATATATATATATATATATATATATATATATATATATATATATATATATATATATATATATATATATATTATTTTTTTTTTATATATATATATATATATATATATATATATATATATATATATATATATATATATATATATATATTTATATATATATATATTTATATATATATATATATATATATATATATATATATATATATATATATATATATATATATATATATATATATATATATATATATATATATACAAAAAAAAGGAAATATAAATATTTTTTCTAATCTTTATTTTGAAAGCATTAAAATATACAGAATCTAAAAATCTAAAGTAACAATAAAAAACAAATATTCTATCTTTCGAAGCTCGGGTAAGCATCAGCGATGAGAAGTGTGCCATATTTGCAAAGTTTTTGGACGAGAAAAAGGAAATCGGAATCGATAAGGAACATAGAAATTAGAGAATTTACATTTCAGTTGTTAAATTTAATTTATCCGCGTAATATATATTTACTTTCCTTAAAGTCACCCAGGGCGTAACAGATATAAAAAAGACGAAGAAAATTCAGAAAACTTCAAAGGCGTATCGATGGTTCGACGATCGGGGTTCGAAGACGTTTCGTGCGAAGAAACGTAAGTGACCGAAAATGCTGCAATTCTAATTTTTGAGGATTGTTTTGACGTTCTAAGCGAAACTCGCGACGAAGCATATCAAATTAGCGAAATAAAAGAAAAGTAAATAAAATAAAAACACGTTTGACGGAAAATTTATTATTTCTCTCTACCCTAAAATGATTTATTGTAATATTTTTTTAAAGACTGTCGTCGCACACTCTTTCCAAATAAAATTTGTAATGATATGGATATCGAAGCAAATACCGTATATGGTGGTATCATCATTTTAACTCTAGAATGTGAAACGTTTCCTTCGAAGATTGAAGCGCATAGCTCCTCTTCCATTATTTGCGTGTCCAACACTGAACGTGAAGAAAAAGATTTTTCAACTTTGTCAAAAATAAAGTTCTATGAATAACAATTCTTCGTGGAACCAGTAATGAACATGAATGGTGGACAAGGCTTTTGTCTCAAAAATGAGAATGAAGAACTGAAAATGGATATAATACTAAACTCTATGAAGTATTTGAAACCCGACACGGATGACCTGTCGAATGTTCAGGATTTTACCGAATTCCGTGCCAAACCAAATTCTTCTATTACTGCAATACTTCTATTACAAATAGAAGAATCGAATCAATTAGTAAAATTGAAATACAGTCAAAAACCTTTTTAGGATTCTCGGAGATACATAATAGTCCATAAACCTATGGACAGGGGTCAAATATACCGGGCGAATATCGTTTGAGTTGGCCGACATGAGTCTCCTAGAAAATAAATCAAAGTTAAGGGTGTTTCTGAGAGATAAATCTGCCAACGATTTTAAGATTTTGCAACTACATGGAAAAAAATTTTGAAGACAAAATTAAGTGTCTTTGTTTTGCTGAGCGCGACAATTCTTTGTTTTGTATGAAGATAAGGTTCTCTTTTTGGGTTCGATCGTAACAACACGGGTTATTGCGCGATTAAGAAAGAAGATTGAGTTTTTTTTTGGCATTCTTACTCTTCTTCCCTTTCTCTATCTCGCTACCCGATTGAGGATGAAATCGAACTGCTGTTATTCGGTTTAAGTGGGAATGAGTATTTAATTTACACAATACAACACCCTGAATGGTATTGTTGTTGGAGATGTTTGTGTACATACACCACCAAAGTAAATTTTTACTACGGAAAATGCATCTTTAAAAACATTTTAGAGAGATCCGACGTAGTCGGACTCATTCGTCTATGGATCACTGTAGGCGTATTCCAATTTTTCTTTTATTTTAACATCATCAAAGCGAGGTGAGTTTCTTTGTGGTCTTCATTCCACTAAAAAATGTCAATTTTTATTGGAGGCGTGTTAAAAACGAATTAAATAAAGTTGTTTTATAGAAAACATTTATTATTTTATTTTTCCAAAAGATATATAAAAATAAAAAAAACTGACTAATAAAGTGCGTTACATCGACCCTCGTTATCTTTGGAAGATCGGCGGTTAAATAAAATCACGAAGGAAATGATTTAAAAAACAAATCTAATATCTGGAAATTTATTAAATAACCGTTACAAACGACAAATTGAAAGTAAATATATATATATATATATATATATATATATATATATATATATATATATATATATATATATATAAATATATATATATATATATATATATATATATATATATATATATATATATATATATATATATATATATATATATATATATATATATATATATATATATGTATATATATGTATATATATGTATATATATATATATATATATATATATATATTATATATATATATATATAAAAAAATATATAAAAAAAAATATATATATATATATATATATATATATATATATATATATATATATATATATATATATATATATATATAAATAATATAAAATTAAAAAATTCAAATATATATAAAAACGAATAAAATTAACAATTCCTAAAAATTGGGAATAGCGTCGTAATATTTTCTGAGACGGGGGTCCTTGAGTGCACATAATTCTGCACCGCCATGGGGCGAACCTCTTTGGGGGGAATATCGGCGATGGCGATAATGTGATTCATCCTCGGCGTCCCTGAACGTCCTGTAACCCGAGTATTCGTCAAGGTTTCGATCCGATCCCCTACCAATTTCTCTTCTCCACCCATTGTACCTATAAGATTCGTCTATATGTCCCGATTTCCAATATCCATTTTTATTATCGTTGCTGTTATGATGCCGATGATACGTGGATCGGTTCTCGATCACTGGAGGGACTGCGCACGGCGATCTTCTATCCCTGTAAGGATCGCCGCTACTGCTGCACCTTTCACCGACATTCTTCGCGGATGAAGGCTTTTTGAATAATGTGTGAATCGCGTATGGTGAAGCTCTGCCGCTGCTGCTCTTAATATTCTTGTAGAAAGTACGATTAGGGCACTTATCGGAAGATCTTTGGCTCAAACGCGGGATTTTGAAAGTTGATAGTGAAGAGGCGTTGTCGCGAGGCTCGCTGTAATCGATAGCGCGACTTCCGGACGGTTCTCTTTCGACCGATAGGGAATGCGCACGCCTCGAATTTCTGTCTTTTTGGCTCGAAGAAGAATTAATGCTCGATGAGCGCTTTTTCCTATCGCTTTTTCCCATTGGGACTCGAGTGGAACCGTATTCCTTTTCTTTCGATGGTTTATTTTTCTCGGAGATTGAGGGGTGGTTCGACTCGTTCTTCGAAGGTAGTCGAGATGTACGTGACGTGGAAAGATTCGATGGTGAAGAAACGGCGATTTTTTTATCTTTGCTGGTATCAAATTTGCTTTCTTCAACATTGTTGTTGTCATTGGTCGACGATTCCACAACCTTCGCCTCTTCGGATTTGCGTTCTTTTTTAGGTTTACTTTTTTTTTCCTTACACTTGTTGCTCTCGACGCTCGTTTCTTCCTCGTCGCTGCTACTGCTACTGCTACTGCTGCCACTGTTGCTGCTACTGTCGCTATCGCTACTGCTATCGCTGTCGCTACTGCTACCACTGCTGCCGCTGCTACTGCCGTTGCCGCTGCTTCCTTCGGCATCGCTCTTATCATTTGTAAAATGGACTTTTTTACTTTTTGTCGATGAATTTTTCTTTACCTTTTTGAGAGACTTCTTGGAAGGATTGGCTAACGACGACGTTTTCCTTTTTCCGGGTGGTGATTCGCTGCTTTGTTCTGTTATGGGTTTTCCTAAAGCGGCAGACCATAAATCATCTTCGGAGGGGGTGGGGGCAGTTCTTTCGAGGTTAGAAGGGGTAGTGCGAGGCTCGATTAAAATTGGAATGACTGTGGGGTATGATGAATTCGCAGTGGCAGTCGCGTTGCCATTGCCAGTGACAGTCACTGTGGCGTTAAGAGTGGTGGCTGTGGCGGAATGCGCGTTGATATTTTGAGCTTGCCCGCCGAATTCTTGAATTTTTTTTTCACTCTTAGATTCTCGCTCGTTCGTTCGAACGAGGTATATGAGTTCTTTCAACAAATTTTCTATATTAGTCACTCTTAAGTCCAAAAGACTCGCCGATCTTATATCTTCCTCCAAAAATTGCGGACGCTGAGGGTTGTATTTCTTCACGTCGCCATCGTCAGAGGCTCCGTGAAAAGGAGGCGGTGAGATCGATTCAGCGCTACCTTTATCCGTCACCATTTTTTCCGCACCAGAGACACTTTCATTCGATTTGTCTTCGGGGTGGATCACCTTTTCTTTAATTTTGACGACGTCACAATACGAAGGCGGTGGAGAAGTAGACTTCGATTCTTTCGTATCCGAGATCTCGGCTAATTTTTTCAACGGATCTCGGGAGCCGCTCGCCTTCTCGACTAAGTCCGGAATGGAGGGTGGTGGTATCGAGACGTCATGGAGCTTTTTTAGACTGGGATCCGCCAGCTCGCTTAACTCTGCGCCGACACCAGGCGAGCTTCTTTGTATGGAATCTCGGTAAAAAACTGATTTCGCACCGGCTTTCCTCGATCTTCTTACGCGACGTTGGTCGCTCCTGTGTTTCACCCCGAATGAGAGGATTTTGCCAAAAAGTTTATTGGTGCATCTGCGATGATTCGTTTCGCCGTGAGCGTGATTACTACTTCCAGACTCGAGTTTTTGGATCGTCGTTTCCGTTAAGGACGATTTGATTTCTTCTTCGTTCATCGTCGATGGCACATTCCTCGTATCTAAAAAAAATATAAGAATGAAGGAGATAATTAGTCGAGTAATTATTAACGAATCGCTAAAAAATTAAAATGATTTCATTTTAATCGCATTTTCGTCGATTTATTCAGTCCCCAGTACTCTTAAATTCTTTGTAAAAGGCGTTAGGCCACCAAATTACGAGAAACGACAAGGACATTATACGAAAAGAAGATGGAAAAAAATCGTAATTACTAAATTATTATTTGACGATAAATTATCTATTCTATATATTACTAGTAATTTTAAACATTCCATTTTCCGTCCACCATATGTGGCCGTTTGGTAAATGATGTTATTTTATGAATTAAAAGTTGTGTTTAAATAAAATATTTTTACCTTTTTATCTTTATTAAAAAAAATTAAAAAAGTTTAATATATTTCAAAAAAATTACATTAATAAATGTTCGAGTGAAAATCAGTTACCTCGTTCTCGAAATATATGAGTGGCTCGATAGCGGAGAAATACGACGCGACTGTGACACAGACGAATACTTCCAAAGGGATCTAAAAAAAAGGAAAATCAATTTTTATTCACTCAGAGTTTATGGGCTAAAATAATTTTTGTGAAACAATTTCTTCTCATTTTTTTGACAAATTTATTTTAAAATAATTCTTTAAAAATTATTACGGAAAATTGATTAATAACAACAATAAAAATACTTTTTCACAAATATTTATTTTTAAAAAGTAAAATTCGTTTTCTCAACTCGTAAAATGATATAATTTATATTTGGGAAACTAATATTTAAATAAATTAAAACCATCTCACCTGATAATATTATAAATGGGAAGTGGGTGGGATTACTCCTCCGATCAGTCTAATCTTCGCCGAGAATGAGAACAATGGCACCGCGATAGTGGCTTCCAAAGAAAATATCGTCACCTAGCGCTCGAAGGAACAGCACGAAAAATCACGGTCTTGAACAGAAGAGGAGGTATCCGCACTCGCCTTGACACTGTCGATAACTGATGGCACCGATGGCTCACTCCCTCTTTTATACTATTTAAATGCCGATGTCAGCAAATTTTAGAGCGCGATATTACGTGTCACTCACAGGTGTGCGTAAAAAAATAAATATTATTATTTATTTTTTTAAAAGAAAATACCTACAATAATCATCAAAAAATAAACAAATGAATTTTTAATTTTGCCACAAAACAATTTTTGGCATAAAAAAATGTTATATATACATATCCATTTTTATTATCTATTTGCGCATAAAAATAAGAAACAAGTGCTCATCAAAACTGAAAAAAAGGATGCAAACAAATGTTAAAAAGTAAATTGAAAAATGTCGCTAAATTACTTAATCATAGGGCCCGGTAGCTAGCTAGCTAAGCATTTCAATCACCATTTTTATCAACGGTTAAAAATTAGAAATGAAAAAAAAACCTATGAAAAACAGACGCTTTTCTAAGTTATTCGAACAAAACATCAAAAAATATGTAATAAAAAACCCAGCGAATATATTATGATTTTTTTTAAAAAATATTAATAATATATATATATATATATATATATATATATATATATATATATATATATATATATATATATATATATATATATATATATATATATATATATATATATATATATATATATATATATAATTTAAGTGTGGAGTTTTTGGATTGATCGATTTGGCTATTTCGAGAAACCAAAATTTTGGGCGTATTGATTAGGTTAATAGGTGCCCCTTCTCGTCAACTGCTGACATATAACGGAGAACATCACTAAAACTAATGAAAGGACGCCAAGTAAACACAAAAATATTACAATAATGTAATCTTGGAATGAGGTTCCACTTTCGTCTTGTTCTTGTTCTCCTTCGATTGCTACTGTTGAATTTTTATTACAGAAAATATGATCACATTTTCCAAATATGTAAAATCCGCAATAATTTATCGTTTGTGAATCGAACGGGATCATGATTTTATCCTCTATCGTATGGGTCGATAGGTTGAGAGCTTTGTTATTGTTTTTAAAATGTAACGACGAAGACGCGTTCGTTTTTGCCGTATTAGAAGTATATTGGAATACAACATTTAGGGAATGAGAATTTTTTTTAAGATCGTACTTTAATATAATAATATTCTTATACAAAAAAGGATGTTGGGAAAAAAAATTGGCCTAGGTCAATAGTTGAACGTCCTTCGGAAAAGTTAGTCTTTTGCCAGTGAACGAATAAAGATCGTTGTGTTTGCAAATTTCTCCTACTTCGACGGAATGTAGTATAATAAAAAGGTCGTCTAAATCTTGGCAATATTTCGATTTTGAAAAATATAACGTTGAGCTTTGCGTATAATTGAAGAAAATGTATTCGTTTCTATGTTGCAAAGCGACTCAGTATACATTTTTCGCTAGAATATCGCTATTCCAATCGATGGTCGAATCAGCAGCTCGCGATAGATAAAAAGCGAGAGCCAAAACGAGCGGTTTGACGAATGCCATCTTTTGGCCTGAATACGCAAAAACTGAGCTAAAGTTGTTACGCGGGCTGATTTTATTTAAAGAGTTTAAAGTTCAACGGAATTTTAATTTATCGTTTCCATGAAACAAATATCGAAAATCAATTATTTAAATTTCTTTACCTCAACGAGAAATTTATTAGAACTGAATGAAAGTCAGCGGATATTTTAGAATAATGAATAAATTTTTATAATTTATTTTATTGATAAATAATGGTCATACGTAAAGGCGATTTCAATCTATCAATTAGTTATGACCTACTGTAAGGAGGCATGCTACTTTACGGCCTAAATCCCGTGTGTTTTTGTTATCTTTGGTGGAAAAAATTTCAAAGGGAACAATTAATTTAAATTTTTGGCACAAACTAATAATAAAGGGAACGATGATTTTTTTGTTCCACCACCTTACGCAAAGGGGGGGGGGGCACTTAGTTTTTTTTCGGGAAATTTTGAAACTTGTCCCAGGAACCCCCTGTACCCCCGCAAACTAATGAAGAGTACCTGAGGACCCTACAGCCGATTTTAGTTTTACGATATCTCCAATTATTCCTGAGTTATTGAAGTTTTCGGTTTCTCCCCCGAAAAAAACAAAATTTCTCTTCTAGTGCGGTTCGCACCCAGTCGCAGGTTTGAAAATAAAAGCCTGTCAATATGGCATCTTTTACCGGGAAATTTCCGGTCTATATTCTTTATTAATAAAGGGAACATAAAGATAAAATTTGTGCCAAAACCCATAATAAAATGGCACTAAAGGGAACGTTACCTGGTGAATTTTAAAAAATCGAAAAAAAATAAAATAATGGTCATGCGTAAATGCAAGTTCAATCTATCAATTAGTTATGACCTACTGCAAGGAGGCATGCTAGTTTACGGCCTAAATTCCGTGTTGTTTTTATCTCTGGTGGAAAAAATTTCTAAAGGGAACAATTAATTTAAATTTTTGGCACAAACCCATAATATAGGGAACGATTTTTTGTCCCACCACCTAAGAAAGATCAAATTTGTGCCACAACGCATAATAAAATCGCACCGAAGGGAACGTTACCTGGTGAATTTTTAAAATTCGAAGAAAAAAAAATGGTCATGCGTAAATGCAATTTCAATCTATCAATTAGTTATTACCTACTGTAAGGAGGCATGCTAGTTTACGGCCTAAATTCCGTTGTTTTTTTTTATATATCTGGTGGAATAAATTTCTAAAGGGAAAAATCAATTTAGATTTTTGGCACAAACCCATAATAAAGGGAACGATTTTTTGTTCCACTACCTTACGCAAAGGGGGAAACACTTAGGTTTTTTTTCCGGAAATTTTGAAACTTGTCCCAGGAACCCCCTGTACCCCCGCAAACTAATGAGGAGTACCTGAGGACCCTACAACTGATTTTAGTTTTACGAAATCTCAAATTATTTCTTAGTTATTGAAGTTTTCGGTTTCTCTCCCGAAAAAAAAAAATTTCTTCTAGCGGGGGGCGCACCCGTTCACTGAAGTAGGCATCTCTCACCGGGAAATTTTTGGCAAAAAGTCTTTGTTAATAAATTGAACAAGAAGATCAAATTTGTTGCAAAACGCATAATAAAATAGCACTAAAGGGAACGTTACCTGGTGAATTTTAAAAATTCGAAGAAAAAAAATAATGGTCATTTTAAAAGAGGTAATTATAAAATTTCTTTTCTAAAGAGTATTCTCAATAATCTATTTTTTCTAAATATTTTAGTATGCAAACTGATATTTAAAAATTAAAACTACCAACATTTTATAAAACAGTCTTTAAATATATTTCAAGAGATAATTTATTAACAACTTTTATGTAAGAAACTAGAAAATAAAAATATGACCGTAATTGCGAATAGGTGGTGCAAAGAAAAATTACAATATACTGTGAAAGTTTTGCGGTTAAATCATCTGAACAAAGTGTAAAAAAATGGGTCCATGTTTTGGCATGTTTAAAATTAATAGTACATAGATAGATAAAATAAGAAGATAAGAATGAGATAAGAAGATAAAAAGATTAATCACACGCCAAACATAATTTGTATATTTTATTTATTTTTTAAAAAAATGTTATTATTACAAATTTTATAAAGAGTTACAGAAATGAAGGTATGCATATTTACCAAAAAAATATTAAACGTTATTATGATACAATTAATTATAGCTATTTATTTGATAAATAATAAAAAAGAATTCCTATACCGTTCTCGTCGTAGCAAAAAATAAACAATCTACGACCATAAAAATACGAATATTGCCTGATGAAATAAAAAATGAATCTTTTTATGATCGGTCAAAATAATGATGGAAAATGAGAGGAATCGCGGGATTTTAAGAACCCTCGATCAATCGTTTTCGTCTCTGTTCACGACGAAGCTCGCATTTCGGAAATCCACAGCTAGCGTCGGTACACGTGTCCAGGTGAAGACGAAGCACGTCACCGTAGATATTTTTAAGAGCGCATGGGTGAGTCGCGCGACAAACGTGATCGACGACTCTCTTAAACATGAAGCATAAAGATCCGTGTTCCTCCCCGCAGGACATGGCGTGCCCGAATTCTCGTAAAAAATATTTTAGTTGTTTTCTCTTTAGCATTTCTAAGAGAACTTCGGATAATTTCTTTGCATGTTCGTAGCACACCGAGCCGATATATTCCCGAAGTTCAAAATCGAGCAACACACTCATATTCGCGATCACTTTTCGTTGTTCATCCGTCCATTCAACTTTTTCTGGGCGAGGTAAAAGTCGGTTGTGTTCACTATCGTGATCATCATTAACTCTTCTTTTAATCTCGATATTAACCCCAAAAGGGGCACGGGATCTCATCCCTCTAGAACCAGAAATGGTAAATTCTTGAAGGTTCGATTTCATCGTAGAGCTATCTTCGGCGATCTTTCCTTCCGAGAAGCGATCTTTGGTTGAAAACGTGCTAGTGTTATCCGCTTGCGACAAAACACGTCGACGGTCGCTATCGTGATCACGACCAATGGAAACGTCGCATCTTCTTCTTTTAGCGTCGACAACAATACCCGAACAGACCCATATTCCCTCGGAGCCAGATTCCCTAAATCCGCCAACGTCCGATTTCATCGTAGTGCGATTTTCTCCCGAGAAATATTATTGTTCCGTTGAGGAGGAATGGGATTCGTAGTATCTGTCAGCGACGAGTTGGGCGGGTGTCTTTTATCGTCACGAGTTAGTTAATATTGCGTAAGAATCTTCTCTCTCCTCTCTCTCTCTCTCTCTCTCTCTCTCTCTCCTCCTCTCTCCTCTTTCTCTTTCTCATATATCTTTATATATATATATATATATATATATATATATATATATATATATATATATATATATATATATATATATATATATATATATATATATATATATATATATCCGCGAGAAACCTTTTAAATACATTTCAGAAGACTACGCCACCCAAGAGAGAAACGAGGCTCAATTTCATCCCAGCGTTCGTTCGTTTAGTGTATTTTTTTCGGTTTCCTTAAAAAAAACTCGCTTAAGAAACGAAAAATTTATTTTGCACCATCTTCAGAGAAGTAAAAAGTTAAGTTTTTTCGTGTCCCGATCGGTAAATGGGCGTCGTGCAATATTTTTTTTTTTTAATTTAGTTTCCTCTAAAAATTATTTATCGTAGAAAATTGAATTTAAGGGAGACTAAACTATAAAAAAAAATATTAATATAAATAAATATAGTATAGATCAGTGGTTCTCAAACTTTTCGATTCGCGGCACCCTTGACTAATTCAAGTTTGCCGAAGTCACCCTATGTTAGATTCTAAAAAGAAAGTCTTCCAATTTATAAAATAGGGTCTATCATTATTAATTATTATTATAGTGACCATTATTCAGTACCGTTTATAAGTCGAAGGTCTAATTCAAAATTCGAAAAAAAAAAATCAAAATTTTCCGAGGTCGACTTTTTCGAGAGCGATTTTGAAATAGACCTTTTGAGTTATAAACAGTTCTTATGAAACGCCTTTATTGGAACTATTATTACGCTTAACGATGTTCTAAGCTTAAAAAAATGGATTCTAAACGCGTAGAGTCATTTATTTTTGGTTTTTACGAAACGTCACTATATGGCGACGACGTTTCCGAGGTAAATGGGCGTCGTGCAATATTTTTTATTTATTTTTTTAATTTAGTTTCCTCTAAAAATTATTTATCGTAGAAAATTGAATTTAAGGGAGACTAAACTATAAAAACATATTATTATAAATAAATGTAGCGAATAATCGCTCAAAGCCTACAGGAAATGGGCGTCATGCGTTGTTTTTATTTAATTATTTTTTGTTTAGTTACCTCAAAAAATTATTTTTCATAGAAAATTGAATTTAAGGGAGACTAAATTAAAAAAAATATTAATATATTTAAAGTACACTTCCTTGGAAAAAAAAACTCGCTTAAGGAACGAAAAATTTATTTTGCAACATCTCCCGAGAAGTAAAAAGTTGCGTTATTTTGTGCCCCGATCTAAGCGTAAGTGGGGACCTTTAAGATTTTTTTACGTCGATATTTATATTAAGAATTGATATTCAGGTATTCACTTTTCAGTACTTGTTTATTTTTTCTATGTTCTTAATTTTTTCCTAATATTCATCATACCTTTATCCGTGAACTTTTCGTTTTTTTACTCAAAATACGATAGTGACGTTTCGTAATTACCGAGACGATCCTCGGAGGGGATCAATCGAGGCCGGGTTTACTCTACAGCGTCACTATAATATAATGACGTTTCTCGATTACCATAAAAACGACCTCGAACGATCAAACGGCAATATTCTCTGGGACGAACTTTCGTTAAGCGTAATAATTATTATTATAGTGACCATTATTCAGTACCGTTAATAAGTCGAAGATCTAAGTCAAAATTCGAAAAAAAAAATTTCAATTTTTTCAGAGGTCGACTTTTTGGAAAGCGATTTTGACTTAGACCTTTTAAGTTATAAACGGTTCCTGTGAAACGTCACTATTGGAACAATTTTAACGCCTAACGATGTTCTAAGCGTAAAAAATGGATTCTAAACGCGTAGAGTCATTTATTTTGGGCTTTTACGAAACGTCACTATATGGCGACGACGTTTCCGAGGTAAATGGGCGTCGTGCAATATTTTTTTTTTTTTTAATTTAGTTTCCACTAAAAATTATTTATCGTACAAAATTGAATTTAAGGGCGACTAAACTATAAAAAAAAATATGAATATAAATAAATATAGTATAGATCATTGGTTCTCAAACTGTGTGACGCGTCACATTTGGGTGGCGCAGCTTCTCCTCAGGGGTGACGCTGAAAGTTTTGAACATTTTCATGATCGTATTTCAGTTTTTATTTAAAAGTTTTAATCGATTTTGAATTTTCCAACTTTGTTAAGAAAATTTTATTTATGTTATCCTTCTATATTTATATATTCAGAGGCAAATCCTGGGAATGCTTTTGGCATGCTGTGATCATGCAAAATTATTGCAATTTTATGATTAATGATAGACCCTATTTTATAAATTGGAAGACTTTCTTTTAAGAATCTAACATGGGGTTACTTCGGCAAACTTGAATTAGTCAAGGGTGCCGCGAATCGAAAAAGTTTGAGAACCACTGATCTATACTATATTTATTTATATTAATATTTTTTTTATAGTTTAGTCTCCCTTAAATTCCATTTTCTACGATAAATAATTTTTAGAGGTAACTAAATTAAAAAAAAAAATAAAAATAATGCACGACGCCCATTTACCTCGGAAACGTCGTCGCCATATAGTGACGTTTCGTAAAAGCCCAAAATAAATGACTCTACGCGTTTAAAAGCTTAGAACATCGTTAAGCGTAATAGTTGTTCTAATAGTGACGTTTCACAGGAACCGTTTATAACTCAAAAGGTCTAAGTCAAAATCGCTCTCCAAAAAGTCGACCTCGGAAAAAATTGAAATTTTTTTTTTCGAATTTTGACTTAGACCTTCGACTTATTAACGGTACTGAATAATGGTCACTATAATAATAATTATTACGCTTAACGAAAGTTCGCCCAGAGAATATTACCGTTTGATCGTTCGAGGTCGTTTTTATGGTAATCGAGAAACGTCATTATATTATAGTGACGCCGTAGAGTAAACCCGGCCTCGATTGATCCCCTCCGAGGATCGTCTCGGTAATTACGAAACGTCACTATCGTATTTTGAGGAAAAAAACGAAAAGTTCTCGGATAAAGGTATGATGAAAATTAGGAAAAAATTAAGAACATAGAAAAAATAAACAAGTACTGAAAAGTGAATACCTGAATATCAATTCTTAATATAAATATCGACGTAAAAGAAATCTTAAAGGTCCCCACTTACGCTTAGATCGGGGCACAAAATAACGTAACTTTTCACTTCTCGGGAGATATTGCAAAATAAATTTTTCGTTCCTTAAGCGAGTTTTTTTTCGAGGGAAGTGTACTTTAAATATATTAATATTTTTTTTAATTTAGTCTCCCTTAAATTCAGTTTTCTATGAAAAATAATTTTTTGAGGTAACTAAACAAAAAATAATGAAAAAAAACAACGCATGACAAATTTTTCGTTCCTTAAGCGAGTTTTTTTTTCGAGGGAAGTCTACTTTAAATATATTAAGCCCATTTCCTGTAGGCTTTGAACGATTTTTCGCTACATTTATTTATATTAATATTTTTTTATAGTTTGGTCTTCCTTAAATTCATTTTTCTACGATAAATAATTTTTAGAGGAAACTAAATTAAAAAAAAAAAAAAAAATATTGCACGACGCCCATTTACCTCGGAAACGTCGTCGCCATATAGTGACGTTTCGTAAAAGCCCAAAATAAATGACTCTACGCGTTTAGAATCCATTTTTTTAAGCTTAGAACATCGTTAGGCGTAATAATAGTTCCAATAGTGACGTTTCATAGTAACCGTTTATAAGTCAAAAGGTCTATTTCAAAATAGCTCTCGAAAAAGTCGACCTCGGAAAAATTTGAATTTTTTTTTCGAATTTTGGATTAGACCTTCGACTTATAAACGGTACTGAATAATGGTCACTATAATAATAATTAATACGCTTAACGAAAGTTCATACCAGAGAATATTGCCGTTTGATTGTTCGAGGTCGTTTTTATGGTAATCGAGAAACGTCATTTTTTATAGTGACGCCGTAGAGTAAACCCGGCCTCGATTGAACCCCTCCGAGGATCGTCTCGGTAAGTACGAAACGTCACTATCGTATTTTGAGGAAAAAAAACGAAAAGTTCAGGGATAAAGGTATGATGAAAATTAGGAAAAATTAAGAACATATAAAAAATAAACAATTAATGAAAAGTGAATGCCTGAATATCAATTCTTAATATAAATATCGACGTAGAGAAATCTTAAAGGTCCCCACTTACGTTTAGATCGGGGCACAAAATAACGTAACTTTTTACTTCTCGGGATTTTTTTAAGCTTAGAACATCGTTAGGCGTAATAATAGTTCCAATAGTGACGTTTCATCGGACCGTTTATAACTCAAAAGGTCTATTTCAAAATAGCTCTAGAAAAAGTCGACCTCGGAAAAATTTGAATTTTTTTTTTCGAATTTTGAATTAGACCTTCGACCTATAAACGGTACTGAATAATGGTCACTATAATAATAATTAATACGCTTAACGAAAGTTCATACCAGAGAATATTGCCGTTTGATTGTTCGAGGTCGTTTTTATGGTAATCGAGAAACGTCATTTTTTATAGTGACGCCGTAGAGTAAACCCGGCCTCGATTGAACCCCTCCAAGGATCGTCTCGGTAATTACGAAACGTAACTATCGTATTTTGAGGAAAAAAAACGAAAAGTTCAAGGATAAAGGTATGATGAAAATTAGGAAAAATTAAGAACATATAAATAATAAACAATTAATGAAAAGTGAATGCCTGAATATCAATTCTTAATATAAATATCGACGTAGAGAAATCTTAAAGGTCCCCACTTACGTTTAGATCGGGGCACAAAATAACGTAACTTTTTACTTCTCGGGAGATGTTGCAAAATAAATTTTTCGTTCTTAAGCGAGTTTTTTTTCGACGGCAAGTGTACTTTAAATATATTAATATTTTTTTTTAATTTGGTCTCCCTTAAATTCAGTTTTCTATGAAAAATAATTTTTAGAGGTAACTAAACAAAAAATAACTAAAAAAACCACGCACGACGCCCATTTTCTATAGGCTTTGGGCGATTTTTTGCTACACGAAAAGTTCACGGATAAAGGTCTGATGAAAATTAGGAAAAATTAGGAAGATAGAAAAAATAAACAATTAATGATAACTAATACCTGAACATCAATTCTTATTATAAATATCGAAGTAATGAAATCTTAAAGGTCCCCACTTACGCTTCGATCGGGGAACAAAATAACGTAACTTTTCTCGTTCCCTAAGCGAGTTTTTTTTCGAGGGCGAGTGTACTTTAAACATATTATTATTTTTTTTAATTTAGTCTCCCTTAAATTCAGTTTTCTATAAAAAAAAATTTTTTTTAGAGGTAACTAAACAAGAAATAATTAAAAAAAAACAACGCACGACGCCCATTTCTTGTAGGCTTTGAGCGATTTTTCGCTACACTAAAAATTAACGTAAAAAAAATCTCAAAGGTACCCTCCTACGGTTCGCTCGGGGCACGAAATAACGTTACCCTCTACTTTTCGGGAGATGGTGCAAAATAAATTTTTTGTTCCTTAAGCGAGTTTTTTCTTCCCAAGAGAGAAACCAAAAAAAAAAAAAGTTACGGAATCTAAGTCTGTAAAGAATGGATAATAATCAGTTATTCACATATTGGATATTTATTTTTTTCCTTCGTTCTTAATTTTTCTTAAAGTCTTAATTATTTATCATCATCTATACTATATTTATTTATATTAATATTTTTTTATAGTTTAGTCTCCCTTAAATTCAATTTTCTACGATAAATAATTTTTAGAGGAAACTAAATTAAAAAAAAAAAATATTGCACGACGCCCATTTACCTCGGAAACGTCGTCACCATATATTGACGTTTCGTAAAAGCCCAAAATAAATGACTCTACGCGTTTAGAATCCATTTTTTACGCTTAGAACATCGTTAAGCGTAATAATTGTTCCAATAGTGACGTTTCACAGGAACCGTTTATAAGTCAAAAGGTCTAAGTCAAAATCGCTCTCCAAAAAGTCGACCTCGGAAAAAATTGAAATTTTTTTTTTCGAATTTTGCCTTAGACCTTCGACTTATTAACGGTACTGAATAATGGTCACTATAATAATAATTATTACGCTTAACGAAAGTTCGTCCCAGAGAATATTGCCGTTTGATCGTTCGAGGTCGTTTTTATGGTAATCGAGAAACGTCATTATGTTATAGTGACGCCGTAGAGTAAACACGGCCTCGATTGATCCCCTCCGAGGATCGTCTCGGTAATTACGAAACGTCACTATCGTATTTTGAGGAAAAAAACGAAAAGTTCACGGATAAAGGTATGATGAAAATTAGGAAAAATTAATAACATAGAAAAAATAAACAAGTACTGAAAAGTGATTACCTGAATATTAATTCTTAATATAAATATCGACGTAAAGAAATCTTAAAGGTCCCCACTTACGCTTAGATCGGGGCACGAAATAACGTAACTTTTTACTTCTCGGGAGATGTTGCAAAATAAATTTTTCGTTCCTTAAGCGAGTTTTTTTTTCGAGGGAAGTGTACTTTAAATATATTAATAATTTTTTTTTAATAAGAATAAATAAAAAATATTGCACGACGCCCATTTACCTCGGAAACGTCGTCGCCATATAGTGACGTTTCGTAAAAGCCCAAAATAAATGACTCTACGCGTTTAGAATCCATTTTTTTAAGCTAGAGAATATTGCCGTTTGATTGTTCGAGGTCGTTTTTATAGTAATCGAGAAACGTCATTTTTTATAGTGACGCCGTAGAGTATACCTGGCCTCGATTGAACCCCTCCGAGGATCGTCTCGGTAATTACGAAACGTCACTATCGTATTTGAGAAAAAAACTAAAAATGAACGTAAAAAAAATCTCAAAGGTACCCTCCTACGGTTCGCTCGGGGCACGAAATAACGTTACCCTCTACTTTTCGGAAGATGGTGCAAAATAAATTTTTTGTTCCTTAAGCGAGTTTTTTCCCAAAAAAGAAAAAAAAAAAAAAAAGTTACGGAATCTAAGTCTGTAAAAATTGATAATAATCAGTTATCCACATATTGGATATTTATTTTTTTCCTTCGTTCTTAATTTTTCTTAAAGTCTTAATTATTTATCATCATCTATAGTCTATACCAGTGGTTCTCAAACTGTGTGAGGCTTCACATTTGGGTGGCGCAGCTTCCACTCAGGGGTGACGCGAAAGTTTGAACATTTTCATAATTATATTTCAGTTTTCATTTAAAAATTTTAATCGATTTTGAATTTTCCAACTTTGAACTTTGTTAAGAATATTTTAGTTATGTTATTCTTATATATTCATATATTAAGGGGCAAATCCTAGGAATGCTTTTGGCATGCTGTGATCATGCAAAATTATTGCAATTTTTTGATTAATGATAGACCCTATTTTATAAATTGGAAGACTTTCTTTTTAGAATCTAACATGGGGTGACTTCGGCAAACTTGAATTAGTCATGGGTACCGCGAATCGAAAAAGTTTGAGAACCACCGGTCTAAACTATATTTGTTTATATTAATATTTTTTTATAGTTTAGTCTCCCTTAAATTCAATTTTCTACGATAAATAATTTTTAGAGGAAACTAAATTAAAAAAAAAAAAAAATTGCACGACGCCCATTTATCTCGGAAACGTCGCCGCCATATAGTGACGTTTCGTAAAAGCCCAAAATAAATGACTCTACGCGTTTAGAATCCATTTCTTACGCTTAGAACATCGTTAAGCGTAATAATTGTTCCAATAGTAACGTTTCACAGGAACCGTTTATAACTCAAAAGGTCTAAGTCAAAAGCGCTCTCCAAAAAGTCGACCTCGGAAAAAATTGAATTTTTTTTCGAATTTTGACTTAGACCTTCGACTTATTAACGGTACTGAATAATGGTCACTATAATAATAATTATTACGCTTAACGAAAGTTCGTCCCAGAGAATATTGCCGTTTGATCGTTCGAGGTCGTTTTTATGGTAAACGTCATTATATTATAGTGACGCCGTAGAGTAAACATGGCCTCGATTGATCCCCTACGAGGATCGTCTCGGTAATTACGAAACGTCACTATCGTATTTTGAGGAAAAAAAAGAAAAGTTCACGGATAAAGGTATGATGAAAATTAGGAAAAATTAAGAACATAGAAAAAATAAACAAGTACTGAAAAGTGAATACCTGAATATCAATTCTTAATATAAATATCGACGTAAAGAAATCTTAAAGGTCTCCACTTACGCTTAGATCGGGGCACAAAATAACGTAACTTTTACCTCTCGGGAAATGTTGCAAAATAAATTTTCGTTCCTTAAGCGAGTTTTAGGAAGTGTACTTTAAATATATAATTTTTTTTCAATTTAGTCTCCCTTAAATTCGATTTTCTATCGCATTTTGGTAACTAAACAAAATAATTAAAAAAAAAACATTACGACCCACATTTCCTATAGGCTTTGAGCGATTTTTCGCTTTCTAAACGCGTAGAGAGTCATTTATTTCGGGCTTTTACGAAACGTCACTGTGACGCGTTTGATCGTTCGAGGTCGTTTTTTATGGTAATCGAGAAACGTCATTATATTATAGTGACGCCGTAGAGAAAACCCGGCATTTTGCACCACCCCCCTCCGAGGATCGTCTCGGTAATTACGAAACGTCACTATCGTATTTTGAGGAAAAAAACGAAAAGTTCACTGATAAAGGTATGATGAAAATTTGGAAAAAATTAAGAACATAGAAAAATAAACAACAAGTACTGAAAAGTGAATACCTGAATATCAATTCTTAATATAAATATCGACGTAAAGAAATCTTAAAGGTCCCCACTTACGCTTAGATCAGGGCACAAAATAACGTAACTTTTTACTTCTCGGGAGATGTTGCAAAATTTGTTTTCGAGGGAAGTGTACTTTAAATATATTAATATTTTTTTTAATTTAGTCTCCCTTAAATTCAGTTTTCTATGAAAAATAATTTTTAGAGGTAACTAAACAAAAAATAATAAAAAAAAACAACGCATGACGCCCATTTCCTGTAGGCTTTGAGCGATTTTTCGCTACATTTATTTATATTAATATTTTTTTATAGCTTAGTCTCCCTTAAATTCAATTTTCTACGATAATTTTTTTTTAGAGGAAACTAAATTAAAAAAATAAATAAAAAATATTGCACGACGCCCATTTACCTCGGAAACGTCGTCGCCATATAGTGACGTTTCGTAAAAGCCCAAAATAAATGACTCTACGCGTTTAGAATCCATTTTTTTAAGCTTAGAACATCGTTAAGCGTAATAATAGTTCCAATAGTGACGTTTCATAGGAACCGTTTATAACTCAAAAGGTCTATTTCAAAATTGCTCTCGAAAAAGTCGACCTCGGAAAAATTTGATTTTTTTTTTTCGAATTTTGAATTTGAACTTCGACGTATAAACGGTACTGAATAATAGTCACTATAATAATAAATATTACGCTTAACGAAAGTTCATCCCAGAGAATATTGCCGTTTGATCGTTCGAGGTCGTTTTTATGGTAATCGAGAAACGTCATTTTTTATATAGATATTTTTTGTGTGATAATCAATATAAACGCATCATCAGCAATAATTTTGATACTAACAATAGAAACATTTTTTTGTGTAAAAATCAATATTAACGCATCATCAGCAACAATTTTGATTCTATCTCAATGATATATACATCAACATCAGTTATTTTATTGGTTTTCTCGAGAAAAACTCGCTTAGAGAACGAAAAATTTATTTTGCTTCAACTAACGAGAAGTCAAAAGTAACGTCATTTCGTGCCCCGAACGGAGCTTAAGGGGGGAACTCTTGAGATTTTTTTTACGTTAATTTTCAAAGTGTTCTTAAGAAGGCGTGAAAACCCTTAAAAGTAACGAGGGGTGTCTAAGCTGCTTTTAGTTTCTCGACATCCAAAACCGCTTTGAAAAATTCTCGACGGAACGCGATAGGCGACCACAGTTTCGATCTATTACTTCTTAATCACGCGCTTAACCTTACTCGGCAACGCGAAGTCCAGATTCCGTAATTTTTTTTATCTTCCTCGAGAAATACTCGCTTAGGGAACGAAAAATTTATTTTGCCCCAACTCTCGAGAAGTCGAAAGTAAAGGTTATTTGGTGCCCCGATTGGAGCGTAAGGGGGGAAGAACCCTTGAGATTTTTTCACGTTAATTTTCAAAGTGTTCTTTAGAAGGCCCAACACCCCACGGAAAGTAACGAGGGGCGTATAAGAACTCTCCAGCTGCTTTTAGTTTCGCGATATCCGAAGCCGCTTCGAAAAAATGATCGACGGATCGCGAAAGGCGACCGACCGCAGTTTCGATCTATTACTTCCTTAAAACACGCTAAACCTTACTCGGCTACTCGAAGTCCTAGATTCCGTAATTTTTTTCGGCTTTCTCGAGAAAAACTCGCTTAGGGAACGACAAATTTATTTAGTCCCATCTCCCGAGAAGTCGAAAGTAACGTTATTTCGTTCCCCGAGTGAACCGTAGGAGGGTGCCAATTGGTTCTTTAATATTCCAAGTTAATGTAAATTTTTTTTTCAAAAATTATTACCAAACACGTTTCGTTTTGATTATTAACCTAAATATATATGATTAACTCACGAATAACAAAATTAGAAACGAAGATGTGATTTGCACTTAGCTTCTTATAATTAAAGAGGTATAAATAAGAATGAAAAAAAAAAAATTTGTAAACTATTTTTTATTAGCATGAAGAAAGATAATGGAATGTATATCAGTGGTCTCAAACTTTTCGAAATTCGCGGCCTCCCTGACATATCAAGTTTGCAGAAGTACACCCATGTTAGATTCTCAAAAAGAAGCGTCTTTACAATCTAAAAATAGGGTCTATTATGTATCATTAACTACAAATATATTATATATATTATATATATATATATATATATATTATATATATAATATATATATATTAATTATATATATATATATATTATAATAGATATATATATATATATATATATTATATATATATATATATTATATTATAATTATAATATAATATTAAAATTAAATAAAAATTATTTTATTATAATTAATAATATATAATATATATATAATATTATATATTACAAAAGGCTTGAATTAAATTAAATTACCTTTAATTAGTCAATTAGTGGGATGGAATGAGCGCGTTGATTGCAACTTTTCAAATAATTGGTGAATCGACTTGGATACAGCCACCCTATTTTCGTTTTCTACGTTTGATCTTTGATGATATTAGTTTTTATTACGCTACAGCCGAAATCCAGCTTCGCATAAATAAAATCGCAAATAGGAATTAAAATTTTTTTGGCTTTACCGCTCAGGAATGGATATCATTTATTTACCGACACCAAATTCTGTTAATTTCCATGACACTAAATTGTATTTTCAACGAATTGTTCGCAAAGACAATTCAATTAGATTTCCTTTATTCCACGCAATCGGTAAAGTCAGTGGAAGCAGCAACATTAAATGGATCTTGAATCCATGAAAACTTATCCATATGATCGTTTTAAAAAATTCTCAAACCCGGCAAAAGTGTGATAAGCTGTTCTTCAGAAATGGATTTCTATCACGAGAGAAAATCATCCCTTTTGGGAAGTCAAAATAGTGTTGCAAAAATTGAAACATTCTTTGCCTCACTCTTCATTCATTGTTATTTTTCCATAATTTAGTTTTTTTATGAAAGCCGAAATTTTCTCAATCCCTTTCAAAATGTGCATGTATCATCTCCCTTGCAGGAGAGATTCAGAAGCATTCAGCTCTTTAAAAAAAATATCACATAAGTATGCTAGCTTTAGCAGAAAATCTTCGTTAACAAAATAATCGGCATATTTGTGGTCTTCCTCTTTAAGGAAAATATAAATTTCCTGTCGCAGTTCATACGTTCGATCCAATACGTTACCACGAGAGAGCCATCGCGAAGTGCTGAAGTACAATAAAGACGAATGCTCAGATCCCATCTCATCGCATAATTTTTTGAAAAACCTTGCCTTCAAAGGCCGAGTTTTTATAAAATTAACTACATTCACTACATATTCGAAGACTGTGTTCAATGTAGGACTCAGAAATTTGGATGCGAGTGCTTCCCTGCGAAAAATGCAATGGGTCCACAGTGCATCAGGAGCTTTGCTTCGAATAAGTGCCTGCAATCCTCCGTAACATCCGGACATAGCCCGAGCACCATCAGTGCAGACACCAACGCACTTTGCCCACTCCAAATTATTTTCCATTATAAAAGAATCGAGGATCTCGAACAAATCTTGAGCCTTAGCACCAGTAATAATACTTTTACAAAAGAGAAGTTCTTCTATAATGGTAATATTGTCCGTAAACCGCACATAACAAATCAAATGGGCATCATTATTATTATTTGTGGCTTCATCCAGCTGCAGCCCAAATTCCTTTCCTTTTATTTTATCAATTAATTGCTCATTGAGGTCCTCCGCTATGTGTTGTATTCGACGACTGATGGTGTCATTGGACAGAGGCACTTTTGAAAGCAGATTTCCAGCAGACTCACCGATCATTATGCTCACCATATCTACAGCAGCTGGTAGAATCAGTTCTTCCGCGATAGTATGAGGCTTCTCACATTTTGCAATTCTATGTGCCACCTTGTAGGATGCTAGCAAAGCATTGCTTGGAACTGATGCATGCTTAGTAAAACTACCCTTGTGCTGATTTAATTCTCTTAACTTTCTTGTAAAATAGTCCCGAGATTTATTAACCATAGAGGCATGATTGGTTTCTAAATGGCGTTTCAACTTACTTGGTACCATGCAGTCTGGTGACAAAATTTTCATGCAAAGTACACACTGCGGCCTATCTTCACCGTGGAATTCTGTCGACGTAAACCCAAAATCCAAATAACTGTCATCATATTTTCGATATTTATGCTTCTTCATGCTCGTGCCACTGGTTGACGATGTATCATCTTCTCTTTCACTCTCAGAACGCTTATTACTTTTTACTAAAAAATGATCCATTTTTTTAAATTGCGACAAGAAATAAACAATTATTTCAAAACGGCAGTTAGTGTTTTAGTTACTAAATAAATTATAATTATATTTGCTTTCACTTGACACTTCCCTAAAACAAATATATATATATATATATATATATATATATATATATATATATATATATATATATATATATATATATTTTTATATATTTATATATATATAATATAAATATTATAATATATAATATATTATATATACTATATAATTATATATATATATATATTATATTAAATTTTGAAGAATTCTTTCCTTCACTTAATAATAATTATATTAACGACATTCACTCGTCACAATCTATCTATTTTACTACTAATACAGCGTGAACCCGAAAAAATTCTATGTAGAATCAGAACTTGTCGATAAACGTATAAAAACGTTCAAATTCGTTTGCTAATTTTTTAATTTTACATATATATCCGTTTTCTATAGAAATCCGTTTTCTATAACACGGATTTCTTTTAATAAATAAAATAAGGATAACAACTAAAATCATGACTTAACAAAGTCGGAAAATTCAAAATCGATTAAAATTTTTAAATGAAAACTGAAATACAATTATGAAAATGTTCAAATCTTTCTCGTCACCCCTGAGGGGAAGCTGCGTCACCCCAAGGTGACGCATCACACAGTTTGAGAACCACTGATATTATAATTTATATTTGGGAAACTAATATTTAAATAAATTAATACCATCTCACCTGATAATATTATAAATGGGAAGTGGGTGGGATAACTCCTCCGATCAGTCTAATCTTCGCCGAGAATAAGAACAACGGCACCGCGATAGTGGCTTCCAAAGAAAATATCGTCACCTAGCGCTCGAAGGAATAGCACGAAAAATCACAGTCTTGAACAGAAGAGGAGGTATCCGCACTCGCAATGGCACTGTCGATAACTGATGGCATCGATGGCTCACTTCCTCTTTTATACTATTTAAATGCCGATGTCAGCAAATTTTAGAGTGCGATAACACGTGTCACTCACAGGTGTGCGTAAAAAAATAAAAGAAAATACCTACAATAATCATCAAAAAATAAACAAATGAATTTTTAATTTTGCCTCAAAACAATTTTTGGCATAAAAAAATGTTATATATACATATCCATTTTTATTATCTATTTGCGCATATAAATAAGAAACAAGTGCTTAACAAAATTGAAAAAAAGGATGCAAACAAATGTTAAAAAGTAAATTGAAAAATGTCGCTAAATTACTTAATCATAGGGCCCGGTAGCTAGCTATCTAAGCATTTCACTCACCATTTTTATCAACGGTTTGAGATTAGAAATGAAAAAGAAACGATGAAAAACAAACGCTTTTCTAAGTTATTCGAACAAAACATAAAAAAAGGTGCGAATATATTATGATTTCTTTTAAAAAATATTAATAATATATATATGTATAAAAAAAAATTAAAGTAGCGGAGAAGTTTTGGACTGATCGATTTGGCTATTTCGAAAAACCAAATTTTGGGCGTATTGATTAGGTTTATAGGTGCCTCTTCTCGTCAACTGCTGTCATATAACGGAAAACATCACTAAAACTAATGAAAGGACGCCAAGTAAACACAAAAATATTACAATAATGTAATCTCGGAATGAGGTTCCGCTTTCGTCTTGTTTTTGTTCTAATTCGATTGCTAATGTTAAATTTTTGTAACAGAAAATATGATCACATTTTCCAAATATGTAAAATCCGCAATACTTTATCGTTTGTGAATCGAACGGGATCATGATTTTATCCTCTATCGTATTAGTCGATAGGTTGAGAGCTTTATTATTGTTTTTAAAATGTAACGACGAACACGCGTTCGTTTTTGCCGTATTAGAAGTATATTGGAATACAACAATTAGGGAATGAGAATTTTTTTTAAGATCGTACTTTAATATAATAATATTCTTATACAAAAAAGGATGTTGGGAAAAAAAATTGTCCTAGGTCAATAGTTGAACGTCCTTCGGAAAAGTTAGTCTTTTGCCAGTGAACGAATAAAGATCGTTGTGTTTGCATATTTCTCCTACTTCGACGGAATGTAGTATAATAAAAAGGTCGTCTAAATCTTGGCAATATTTCGATTTTGAAAAATATAACGTTGAGCTTTGCGTATAATTGAAGAAAATGTATTCGTTTCTATGTTGCAAAGCGACTCAGTATACATTTTTCGCTAGAATATCGCTATTCCAATCGATGGTCGAATCAGCAGCTCGCGATAGATAAAAAGCGAGAGCCAAAACGAGCGGTTTGACGAATGCCATCTTCTCGCCTGAATACGCAAAAACTGAGCTAAAGTTGTTACTTGGGCTGATTTTATTTAAAGATGTTAACGTTCAACGGAATTTTAATTTATCGTTTCCATGAAACAAATATCGAAAATCAATTATTTAAATTTCTTCACCTCAACAAGAAATTTATTAGAACTGAATGAAAGTCAGCGGATATTTTAGAATAATGAATAAATTTTTATAATTTATTTTATTGATAAATAATGGTCATACGTAAAGGCGATTTCAATCTATCAATTACTTATGACCTACTGTAAGGAGGCATGCTACTTTACGGCCAAAATCCCGTGTGTTTTTTTTTATCTTTGGTGGAAAAAATTTCCGAAGGGAACAAACAATTTAAATTTTTGGCACATACCCTTAATAAAGGGAACGATTTTTTGTTCCACCACCTTACGCAAATGGGGGGGAACACTTAGTTTTTTTACGGAAATTTTTAAACTTGTCCCAGGAACCCCCTGTACCCCCGCAAACTAATGAAGAGTACCTGAGGACCCTACAGCTGATTTTAGTTTTACGATATCTCAAATTATTCCTCAGATATTGAAATTTTCGGTTTCTCCCCCGAAAAAAAACAAAATTTCTCTTCTAGTGCGGTGCGCACCCAGTCGCAGAGTGGTGCTGGGCCTGCCAACTCTAAATACACAGGTTTGAAAATATAAGCCTGTCAATATGGCATCTTTCACCGAGAAATTTCCGGCCTAAATTCTTTGTTAATAAAGGGAACAAGAAGATCAAATTTGTGCCAAAACGCATAATAAAATCTCACTAAATGGAACGTTACCTGGTAAATTTTAAAAATACGAAGAAATAAAATAATGGTCATGCGTTAATGCAATTTCATTCTTTCGATTAGATATGACCTACTGTAAGGAGGCATGATAGTTTACGGCCTAAACTCCGTTGTTTTTTTTTTTATCTCTGGTGGATAAAATTTCTAAAGGGAACAATCAATTTAAATTTTCGGCACAACCCCATAATAAAGGGAACGATTTTTTGTTCCAACACCTTACGCAAAGGGGTTATTGAAGTTTTCGGTTTTTCCCCCGAAAAAAAAAAATTCTCTTCTAGTGGGGTGCGCACCCAGTCGCCTAGTGGTGCTGGGCCTGCCAACTCTAAATACACAGGTTTGAAAATAAAAGCCTGTCAATATGGCATCTTTTACCGGGAAATTTCCGGTCTAAATTTTTTGTTAATAAAGGGAACATAAAGATAAAATTTGTGCCAAAACGCATAACAAAATGGCACGAAAGGGAACGTTACCTGGTGAATTTTAAAAATTCGAAGAAAATAAAATAATGGTCATGCATTAATGCAATTTCAATCTATCAATTAGTTATGACCTACTGCAAGGAGGCATGTTAGTTTACGGCCTAAATTCCGTGTTTTTTTTTATCTCTGGTGGAAAAAATTTCTAAAGGGAACAATCAATTTAAATTTTTGGCACAAACCCATAATAAAGGGAACGATTTTTGGTTCCAACACCTTACGCAAACCAGTTTTTTTTCGGAAATTTTGAAACTTGTCCTAGGAACCCCATGTTCCCCCGCAAACTAATGAGGAGTACCTGAGGACCCTACAACTAATTTTAGTTTTACGATATCTCAAATTATTCCTAGGTTACTGAAGTTTTCGGTTTTTCCCCCGAAAAAAACAAAATTTCTCTTCTAGTGGGGTGCGCACCCGGTCGCAGAGTGGTGCTGTGCCTGCCAACTCTAAATATACAGGTTTGAAAATAAAAGCCTGTTGAAATGGCATCTTTCACTGGGAAATTTCCGGCCTAAATTCTTTGTTAATAAAGGGAACTAGAAGATCGAATTTTGTCTGGTGATTTTTTAAAATTCGAAGAAAAAAAATGGTCATGCGTAAATGCAATTACAATCTTTCAATTAGTTATTACCTACTGTAAGGAGGCATGCTAGTTTACGGCCTAAATTCCGTTGTTTTTTTTTTATCTCTGGTGGAATAAATTTCTAAAGGGAAAAATAAATTTAGATTTTTGGCACAAACGTATAATAAAGGGAACTGTTTTTTGCTCCACCACCTTAAGCAAAGGGGGAACACTTAAGTTTTTTTTCCGGAAATTTCGAAACTTGTCCCAGGAACCCCTTGTACCCCCGCAAACTAATGAGGAGTACCTAAGGACCCTACAACTGATTTTAGTTATACAATATTTCAAATTATTCCTGAGTTATTGAGTTTTCGGTTTCTCCCCCGAAAAAAAACAAAATTTTTCTTCTAGCGGGTGCGCACCCGGTCACAAAAGTAGGCATCTCTCACCGGGAAATTTTTGGCCGAAATTCTTTGTTAATAAATTGAACAAGAGGATCAAATTTCTTGCAAAACGCATAATAAAATAGCACTAGAGGGAACGTTACCTGGTGAATTTTAAAAATTCGAAGAAAAAAAAATAATGGTCATTTCAAAAGTGGTAATTATAAAATTTCTTTTCTAAAGAGTATTCTCAATAATCTATTTTTTCTTAATATTTTAGTATGCAAACTGATATTTAAAAATTAAAACTAGCATCATTTTATAAAATAGTCTTTAAATATATTTCAAGAGATAATTTATTAACAACTTTTATGTAAGAAACTAGAAAATAAAAATATGACCGTAATTGCGAATGGGTGGTGCAAAGAAAAATTACAATATACTGTGAAAGTTTTGCGGTTAAATCATCAGAACAAAGTGTAAAAAAATTAGTCCATGTTTTGGCATGTTTAAAATTAATAGTACATAGATAGATAAAATAAGAAGATAAGAATGAGATAAGAAGATAAAAAGATTAATCACACGCCAAACATAATTTGTCTATTTCATTTATTTTTTAAAGAAATGTTATTATTACAAATTTTATAAAGAGTTATAGAAATGAAGGTATGCATATTTACCAAAAAAAATTAAACGTTATTTTGATACAATTAATTATAGCTATTTATTCGATATATAATAAAAAAGAATTCCTATACCGTTCTCGTCGTAGCAAAAAATAAACAATCAACGACCATAAAAATACGAATATTGCCTGATGAAATAAAAAATGAATTTCTTTTGATTGGTCAAAATAATGATGGAAAATGAGAGGAATCGTGGGATTTTAAGAACCCTCGATCAATCGTTTTCGTCTCTGTTCACGACGAAGTTCGCATTTCGGAAATCCACAGCTAGCGTCGGTACACGTGTCCAGGTGAAGACGAAGCACGTCACCGTAGATATTTTTAAGAGCGCATGGGTGAGTCGCGCGACAAACGTGATCGACGACTCTCTTAAACATGAAGCATAAAGATCCGTGTTCCTCCCCGCAGGACATGGCGTGCCCGAATTCTTGTAAAAAATATTTTAGTTGTTTTCTCTTTAGCATTTCTAAGAGAACTTCGGATAATTCCTTCGCATGATCGTAGCACACCGAGCCGATATATTCCCGAAGTTCAAAATCGAGCAACACACTCATATTCGCGATCACTTTTCGTTGTTCATCCGTCCATTCAACTTTTTCTGGGCGAGGTAAAAGTCGGTTGTGTTCACTATCGTGATCATCATTAACTCTTCTTTTAATCTCGATATTAACCCCAAAAGGGGCACGGGATCCCATCCCTCTAGAACCAGAAATGGTAAATTCTTGAAGGTTCGATTTCATCGTAGAGCTATGTTCGGCGATCTTTCTTTCCGAGAAGCGATCTTTGGTTGAAAACGCACTAGTGTTATCCGCTCGCGACAAAACACGTCGGCGGTCGCTATCGTGATCACGACCAATGGAAACGTCGCTTCTTCTTCTTTTAGCGTCGACAACAATACCCGAACAGACCCATATTCCCTCGGAGCCAGATTCCCTAAATCCGCCAACGTCCGATTTCATCGTAGTGCGATTTTCTCCCGAGAAATATTATTGTTCCGTTGAGGAGGAAGGGATTCGTAGTATCTGTCAGCGACGAGTTGGGCGGGTGTCTTTTATCGTCACGAGTTAGTTAATATTGCGCAAGAATCTTGAAAAAAAAATTTAAAATATAAAAAATTTTTTTTTATCTATATCGTATTAAAAAACAATAGTCGCTTTTGGTTTATTTTGTCGCGTTTCGAGAGCTCGACTTATTTTTAGTAACGTTTCATCGTCTCTCGACGAATAAATATTTCAAAACGTTTCCCGTTTCTAACTTATTTATCTCTTCGTCGGGAAAGAATGAATATTTTATTATATTTTTTTATAAAATAAACCTTTTTGCAAAGTTTGATTTTTATTATCATTAACCCATTGAACAAAGCATTATTGAAATAGATAAAATTAATTAAATACCAAAAATATGGTATCGGATAGAAAACGATCGAAAATTACAAATTTTATTATGACCAAATAATTAAAAAATGAATAAATTTTTTTTGGGTTTAATATTTTAATATACGTACAAAATACATATACACTTTTTGATTTCCTCTTTCATTTATTTTCTATTATATTATTTATCATACGTTCAACAGCTTTAAAAAGTTTGTTAAAAAAATCATGATTTTCAATAAAGGGAAGAACCAAATTAAACGATCGACTAATCGAAAATCGGGACATTTATAATGTCCGTATATTTTACGATACCGTTTGAACGAGTTTGGAAACCGAAATGTATTAAAAGTATATCTTCCTCGGATTTCACGGAGAAAAGTAAATTGACCAAACACGATCGAACGGCATTGTTTTTATTCCGGAATGGTAAAGATTAGTGTCGTTTCTTAATGTCTTATGTCCAGCTTCACTACCGAAACATAAATTATAATTAAAGGTTGGATGTGTAGCTTTAGTAATGAGAAATTTATCATCCCCTAAAATATGTAAATAATGAAATATTTATGGATGAGCTAACTGTGGAAGAAGAAAATAAACAACTAAAAGATAAAATAATAATAGCCAGAAAAGAAAAAAGACGACGTCACTGATTTCGAAAAAGAGATTGGAAATAAAAATAATAAAATAAAAAATTATTTCTCGATTTGTGGGAGTGAAGAGGGGTATGAAGAAGATATATATATACCCACAAGGAACCTTTTAAATTCATTACAGAAGACTACGCCACCCAAGAGAGAAACGAGGCTCAATTTGATCCCAGCGTCGTCGAAATAGAAGCCCCCGACATGGATGTAGGTGGAATGATATGCGAGGTTGAAGAAAATCTCACAACCGATAGGACTGAAGTTGAAGCAAATCTCAAAGATAAATATGAAGAAGGTGTGAGCAATTCCAGTAATAAATATAAAGAAGGCATTCAGGATATAATGAATAAAATGGACAATAAATTTAATGATTTTGATAAAATTATCAAGGAGAAAATTAAGAAAATCACTAAAATAATCGAAAATAGACAAAATAAACGTGGGCGGAAGAGAAAACGCAACATTAAAGATGTTCAAAACAGCATCGTAAAGAACAATCAAATTTAGTATAATATATCTATGTATATATATATAATTTCAATAATTTTTGTTGTACACATTCTTTATGTATGAACATTTTTTAATAAACGTTTTATTCAAATAAAGTTGTTTTTCTTTTTTAATTTTACAGTATCGTTTTTCATAAATATGGTTTGAACAGACAATAGAAATACTCTTACAAGCAGAAAATTTTTCAATCACCTTTCGAAAGATTGTTATCGTTGTTTATAAATAAATATTTAGAAACAAACTATTTAAAATAATTTTTTGACGTGAATTTTTATAATTATCTCTTTATAAATATATTTTAAAACGACGACGAAAGAAACATGGCAGACCTACTCAAAAAAAAAATGTGGTGAATATGAACGATGTTTATGGAAATTCCATCATTCGATCCTTACGAAACATCACTCATATTTAGAGGAAAAAACAAAAAGTTCAATGATAAAGATATAGATTTTAAGCGATTTTTTTGCTATAGATAATGATAATTAATTAGATTCCGTAATTATTTATTTGTTTATTTCTCTCGGGAAAAAAACTCGCTTTAGGAACAAAAAAATTATTTTGCACCATCTCCCGAGAAGTAGAGAGTAACGTTATTTCGTGCCCCGAGCAAACCGTAGGAGGGTGCCCTTAAAATTTTTTTACGTTAATTTTTAAAGTGTACTATATTTATTTAAGTTAATATTTTTTTATGATTTGGTCTTCCTTAAATTCCATTTTCTACGATAATTAGTTTTTAGAGGTAACTAAATTAAAAAATAAATAAATAAATATTGCACGACGCCCCAAAATACGATAGTGACGTTTCGTAATTACCGAGACGATCCTTATAAAGTACACTTGACCTCCAAAATGAAACTCGCTTAGGGAACGAAAAATTATTTTGCAACATCAGAAGTAAAAAGTTACGTTATTTTGTGCCCCGAAAGAAGCGTAAGTGGGGACCTTTAAGATTTCTTTACGTCTCGGGAGATGTTGCAAAATAAATTTTTCGTTCCTTAAGCGAGTTTCTTTTTGGAGGGCAAGTGTACTTTCTATGTATATATATATTTTTTTTAATTTAGTCTCCCTTAAATTCAGTTTTCTATGAAAAATAATTTGTAGAGGTATCTAAACAAAAGATAATTAAAAAAAACAACACACGACCCCCATTTCCTATAGGCTTTGAGCGATTTTTTGCTACACTTTTAAAATTAACGTAAAAAAAATCTTAAAGGTACCCTCCTACGGTTCACTCGGGGCACGAAATAACGTTCTACTTTTCGGGAGATGGCGCAAAATAATTTTTTTGTTCCTTAAGCAAGTTTTTTTAACGAGAGAAACCAAAAAATAAAAATATTTACGGAATCTAAGTCTGTAATGAATTGATAATAATCAGTTATTTACATATTGGATATCTATTTTTTTTTCTTCGTTCTTAATTTTTCTTAAAGTCTTAATTATTTATCATCATCTATAAAAATCTAACATAGGGTGACTTCGGCAAACTTAAATTAGTCAAGGGTGCCGCGAATCGAAAATGTTTGAGAACCACAGATCTATACTATAATTATTTATATAAATATTTTTTTTCATAGTTTAGTCTCCCTTAAATTCCTTTTTCTACGATAAATAATTTTTAGAGGTAACTAAATTAAAAAAAATAATAAAAAATATTGCACGACGACCATTTACCTCGGAAACGTCGTCGTCATATAGTGACGTTTCGTAAAAGCCCAAAATAAATGACTCTACGCGTTTAGAATTCATTTTTAACGCTTAGACCCCTTTTCTATAGGCTTTGAGCGATTTTTGGCTACACTTTAAAAATTAACGTAAAAAAATATTAAGAGTCCCTTTTCGTTCCTCGGGGCACGAAATAACGTCCTCTCTACTTTTCGGGAGATGGGGCAAAATAATTTTTTGCTCCTTAAGCGAATTTTTTAAAAGAGAACAAAAAAAAAAAAATTACTGGAATCTAAGTCTGTAAAGAATTGCTAATAATAAGTTATTCACATATCGGATATTTATTTTTTCTTCGTTCTTAATTACCCCATTTCCTATAGGCTTTGAGCGATTTTTGGCTACACTTTAAAAATTAACGTAAAAAAAATATTAAAGGTACCCTCCTACGGTTCACTCGGGGCACGAAATAACGTCACTCTCTACTTTTCGGGAGATGGGGCAAAATAAATTTTTTGCTCCTTAAGCGAGTTTTTTTCCCTAGAGAAACCAAAAAAAAAAATTACGGAATCTAAGTCTGTAAGGAATTGCTAATAATAAGTTATTCACATATCGGATATTTATTTTTTCTTCGTTCTTAATTTTTTTTAAATTCTTAATTATTTATCATGATCTATACTATATTTATTTATATTAATTTTTTTTATAGTTTAGTCTTCCTTAAATTCCATTTTCTACGATAAATAGTTTTAAGTATAGAATTCTAAAAAAAATAATAAAAATATTTTGCCCATTTACATCGGAAACGTCCTCGTCGTATAGTGACGTTTCGTAAAAGCCCAAAATAAATGACTCTACGCGTTTAGAATCCATTTTTACGCTTAGAACGTCATTAAGCGTAATAGTAGTTCCAATAGTGACGTTTTATCGGAACTGTTTATAACTCAAAAGGTCTAAATCAAAATCGCTCTAAAAAGTCGACCTCAGGAAAAATTGAAATTTTTTTCTTTTAACCTATACCTTCGACTTATAAACGGTACAGGAATAAACGTCACTACAATAATAATTAATGCCGTTTGATCGTTCGAGGTCATTTTATGGTAATCGAGAAATGACATTATATTATAGTGACGCCGTAGAAGAAACCCTGAATGCCTGAATATCAATTCTTAATATAAATATCGACGCAAAGAGATCTTAAAGGTCCCCCACTTACGCTCAGTCAGGGCTGAAAATAACGTAACTTATGAATTCTCAGGAAATGTTGCAAAATAAATTTTTCGTTCCTTAAGCGAGTTTTTTTTTCGAGGGCAAGTGTACTTTATATATATTATTATTATTTTTAATTTAGTCTCCCTTAAATTCAGTTTTCTATGAAAAATAATTCTTAGAGGTAACTAAACAAAAATTAATTATAAAAACTACACGAAAGCATCGTTGCTTGTTTATATTAATTTTTATAGTTTAGTTTCCCTTAAATTCCATTTTCTATGAATTTTCAGAGGTAACTAAATTAAAAAAATAATAAAAAAATATTACTAATAAGCCCATTTACCTCGGAAACGTCCTGGTCAGATAGTGACGTTTCGTAAAGCCAAAATAAATGACTCTACGCGTTTTATAATCATTTCCACCGCTGAACGTCGTTAAAGCGTAACAATAGTTTAATAGTGACGTTTCATAGGACATGTTTATAACTCAAAAGGTCTAAATCAAAATCGCTCTCCAAAAAGTCGACCTCGGAAAAAATTGAAATTTTTTTTTCAAATTTTACCTTATACCTTCGACTTCTAAACGGTACAGAATAACCGTCACTATAATAATAATTAATACGCTTAACGATAGTTCATCCTTGAAAGTATTGCCGTTTGATCGTTCGAGGTCGTTTTTATGGTAATCGAGAAACGTCATTATATTATAGTGACGCCGTAGAGGAAACCCGGCCTCGATCGATCCCCTCCGAGGGTCTTCTCGGTAAGAACGAGACGTCACGATCGTATTTTGAGGAAAAAAACGAAAAGTTTACGGATAAAGTTATGATGAAAATTAGGAAAAATTAAGAACATAGAAAAAATAAACAATTAATGATAAGTGAATACCTGAATATCAATTCTTAATATAAATATCGACGTAAAGAAATCTTAAAGGTCCTAACTTACGCTTCGATCGGGGCACAAAATAACGTAACTTTTTACTTCTCGGGAGATATTGCAAAATAAATTTTTCGTTCCTTGAGCGAGTATTTTTTTTCGAGGGCAAGTGTACTTTATATATATTATTATTTTTTTTTAATTTAGTCTCCCTGAAATTCAGTTTTCAATGAAAAATAATTTTTAGAGGTAACTAAACAAAAAATGTAACTAAACAAAAAAATAATTAAAAAAACAACGCACGACGCACGTTTCCGAGGTAAATGGGCGTCGTGCAATATTTTTTATTATCTTTTTTTTTAATTTAGTTACATCTAAAAAATATTTATCGTAGAAAATGGAATTTAAGGGAGACCAAACTATAAAAAAAAATTAATATGAATAAATATAGTATAGATCATGATAAATAATTAAGACTTTAAGAAAAATTAAGAACGAAGAAAAATTAAATATCCAATATGTGAATAACTGATTATTATCGATTGTTTACAGACTTAGATTTCGTAATTATTTTTTTTTTTTGGTTTCTCTCGGGAAAAAAACTCGCTTAAGGAACAAAAAATTTATTTTGCACCATCTCTCGAAAAGTAGAGAGTAACGTTATTTCGTGCCCCGAGTGAACCGTAGGAGGGTACCTTTAATATTTTTTTACGTTAATTTTTAAAGTGTAGCAAAAAATCGCTCAAGGCCTATAGAAAATGGCGTCGTCATATAGTGACGTTTCGTAAAAGCCCAAAATAAATGACTCTACGTGTTTAGAATACATTTTTTATGCTTAGAACGTCGTTAAGCGTAATAGTAGTTCCAATAGTGACGTTTCAACGGAACCGTTTATAACCCAAAAGGTCTAAATCAAAATCGCTCTCCAAAAAGTCGGCCTCGGCAAAAATTGAAATTTTTTTTCTTCAAATTTTAACCTATACCTTCGACTTATAAATGGTACAGAAAAAAGGTCACTATAATAATAATTAATACGCTTAACGATAGTTCATCCCTGAAAATACGTTCGAGTTCGTTTTTATGGCAATCGAAAAACGTCATTATATTATAGTGACGCCGTAGAGGAAACCCGGCCTCGATTGATCCCTTTCGAGTATCGTCTCGGTATTTACGAAACGTCACCATAGTATTTTGAGGAAAAAAACGAATAGTTCACGGATAAAGGTATGATGAAAATTAGGAAAAATTAAGAACATAGAAAAAATAAACAATTAATGATGAGTGAATACCTGAATATCAATTCATAATATAAATATCGAAGTAAAGAAATCTTAAAGGTCCTTACTTACGCTTCGATCGGGGCACAAAATAACGTAACTTTTTACTTCTCGGGAGATGTTGCAAAATAAATTTTTCGTTCCTTAAGCGAGTTTTTTTTTTCGAAGGCAAGTGTACTTTATATAATTCCATTTTCTACGATAAATAATTTTTAGAGGTAACTAAATTAAAAAACAGAAATAAAAAATATTGCACGACGCCCATTTACCTCGGAAACGTCGTCGTCTTATAGTGACGTTTCGTAAAAGCCCAAAATAAATGACTTTACGCGTTTAAGATCTATTTTTAAAGCTTAGAACGTCGTTAAGCGTAATAATAGTTCCAATAGTGACGTTTCATAGGACCCGTTTATAACTCAAAAGGTCTAAATCAAAATCGCTCTCCAAAAAGTCAACCTCTGGAAAAATTGAAATTTTTTTTTTCAAAATTTAATTTATACTTTCGACTTATAAATGGTACAGAAAAAACGTCACAATAATAATAATTAATACGCTAAACGATATTTCATCCCTGAAAATATTGCCGTTTGGTCGTTCGAGGTCGTTTTTATGGTAATCGAGAAACGTCATTATATTATAGTGACGCCGTAGAGGAAACCCGGCCTCGATTGATCCCCTCCGAGTATCGTCTCGGTAATTACGAAACGTCACTATCGTATTTTGAGGAAAAAAACGAAAAGTTCACGGATAAAGGTCCCTGAAAATACGTTCGAGTTCGTTTTTATGGTAATCGAGAAACGTCATTATATTATAGTGACGCCGTAGAGGAAACCCGGCCTCGATTGATCCCTTCCGAGTATCGTCTCGGTATTTACGAAACGTCACCATAGTATTTTGAGGAAAAAAACGAAAAGTTCACGGATAAAGGTATGATGAAAATTAGGAAAAATTAAGAACATAGAAAAAATAAACAATTAATGATGAGTGAATACCTGAATATCAATTCTTAATATAAATATCGAAGTAAAGAAATCTTAAAGGTCCTTACTTACGCTTCGATCGGGGCACAAAAAAACGTAACTTTTTACTTCTCGGGAGATGTTGCAAAATAAATTTTTCGTTCCTTAAGCGAGTTTTTTTTTCGAGGGCAAGTGTACTTTATATATATATATATATTATAAATTTTTTTAATTTAGTCTCCCTCAAATTCATTTTTCTATAAAAAATAATTTTTTAGAGGTAACTAAACAAAGAAATAATTAAAAAAACAACGCACGACGCCCATTTCCTATAGGCTTTGAGCGATTTTTTGCTACACTTTAAAAATTAACGTAAACCCTTCTACGGTTCACTCGGGGCACGAAATAACGTTACTCTCTACTTTTCGGGAGATGATGCAAAATAAATTTTTGTTCCTTAAGCGAGTTTTTCCCCAAGACTTTAAAAAAAAATTATGACGGAATCTAAGTCTGTAAAGAATTGATAATAATCAGTTATTCACATATTGGATATTTATTTTTTCATCGTTCTTAATTTTTCTTAAATTCTTAATTATTTATCATGATTTATACTATATTTATTTATATTAATTTTTTTTTTAGTTTAGTCTCCCTAAATTCCATTTTCTACGATAAATAATTTTTAGAGGTAACTAAATTAAAAAAAATAATAGTGCCCTTTTACCTCGGAAACGTCGTCGTCATAGTGACTTGTTCGTAAAAAGCTTTAATGTAACTACGGGTTTAGAATCCATTTTTTACCCTTAGAACGTCGTTAAGCGTAATAATAGTTCCAATAGTGACGTTTCATCGGAACCGTTTATAACTCAAAAAGTCTAAATCAAAAACGCTCTCCCAAAAGTCGACCTCGGGAAAAATTGAAATTTTTTTTCTTCAAATTTTAACTTAGACCTTCGACTTATAAATGGTACAGAATAAACGTCATTATAATAATAATTATTACTCTTAACGATATTTCATCCCTCAAAATATTGCCGTTTGGTCGTTCGAGGTCGTTTTTATGGTAATCGAGAAACGTCATTATATTATAGTGACGCCGTAGAGGAAACCCGGCCTCGAATGATCCCCTCCGAGTATCGTCTCGGTATTTACGAAACGTCACTATCGTATTTTGAGGAAAAAAAACGAAAAGTTCATGGATAAAGGTATGATGAAAATTAGGAAAAATTAAGAACATAGAAAAAATAAACAATTAATGATAAGTGAATACCTGAATATCAATTCTTAATATAAATATCGACGTAAAGAAATCTTAAAGGTCCCAACTTACGCTTCGATCGGGGCACAAAATAACGTAACTTTTTACTTCTCGGGAGATGTTGCAAAATAAATTTTTCGTTCCTTAAGCGAGTTTTTTTTTCGAGGGCAAGTGTACTTTATATATATTATTATTTTTTTTTTAATTTAGTCTCCCTGAAATTCAGTTTTCAATGAAAAATAATTTTTAGAGGTAACTAAACAAAAAATGTAACTAAACAAAAAAATAATTAAAAAAACAACGCACGACGCCCATTTCCTATATGCTTTGAGGGATTTTTTGCTATTTTTTTTAAATTAGTTACCTCTAAAAAATATTTATCGTAGAAAATGGAATTTAAGGGAGACCAAACTATAAAAAAAAATTAATCTGAATAAATATAGTATAGATCATGATAAATAATTAAGACTTTAAGAAAAATTAAGAACGAAGAAAAATTAAATATCCAATATGTGAATAACTAATTATTATCGATTGTTTACAGACTTAGATTCCGTAAATATTTTTTTTTTTTTGGTTTCTCTCGGGAAAAAAACTCGCTTAAGGAACAAAAAATTTATTTTGCGCCACCTCTCGAAAAGTAGAGAGTAACGTTATTTCGTGCCCCGAGTGAACCGTAGGAGGGTACCTTTAATATTTTTTTTACGTTAATTTTTAAAGTGTAGCAAAAAATCGCTCAAAGCCTATAGGAAATGGCGTCCTGCATATAGTGACGTTTCGTAAAAGCCAAAAATAAATGACTCTACGCGTTTAGAATCCATTTTTTATGCATAGAACGTCGTTAAGCGTAATAATAGTTCCAATAGTGACGTTTCATCGGAACCGTTTATAACTCAAAAGGTCTAAATCAAAATCGCTCTCCAAAAAGTCGGCCTCGACAAAAATTGAAATTTTTTTTTTTAAATTTTAACTTATACCTTCGACTTATAAATGGTACAGAATAAACGTCACTATAATAATAATTAATTGCTTAACGATAGTTCATTTTCGCTACACTTTAAAAATTAACGTAAAAAAATATTAAAGGTACCCTCCTACGGTTCACTCGGGCACGAAATAACGTTACTCACCTTTTAATTCTCAGGAGATGTTGCAAAATAAATTTTACGTTCCTTAAGCGAGTTTTTTTTTCGAGGGCAAGTGTACTTTATATATATTATTTTTTTTTTAATTTAGTCTCCCTTAAATTCAGTTTTCTATGAAAAATAATTCTTAGAGGTAACTAAACAAAAATTAATTATAAAAACTACGCACGACAGCATCGTTGCTTGTTTACATTAATTTTTTTTATAGTTTAGTCTCCCTTAAATTCCATTTTCTACGATAATTATTTTTTAGAGGTAACTAAATTAAAAAAAATAATAAAAAAAAAATTATTACGGAATCTAAGTCTGTAAAGAATAGCTAATAATAAGTTATTCACATATCGGATATTTATTTTTTCTTCGTTCTTAATTTTTATTAAATTCTTAATTATTTATCCTGATCTATACTATATTTATTTATATTAAATTTTTTATAGTTTAGTCACCCTTTAAATTCCTTTTTCTACGATAAATAATTTTTAGAGGTAACTAAATTAAAAAAAATAAAAAATATTGCACGACGCCCATTTACAGCGTAATAATAGTTCCGATAGTGACGTTTCATAGGACCCGTTTATAACTCAAAAGGTCTAAATCAAAATCGCTCTCCAAAAAGTCGACCTCGGAAAAAATTGAAATTTTTTTTCTTCAAATTTTAACTTATACCTTCGACTTCTAAACGGTACAGAATAACCGTCACTATAATAATAATTAATACGCTTAACGATAGTATATCCTTGAAAATATTGCCGTTTGATCGTTCGAGGTCGTTTTTATGGTAATCGTGAAACGTCATTATATTATAGTGACGCCGTAGAGGAAACCCGGCCTCGATCGATCCCCTCCGAGGGTCTTCTCGGTAAGAACGAGACGTCACGATCGTATTTTGAGGAAAAAAACGAAAAGTTTACGGATAAAGTTATGATGAAAATTAGGAAAAATTAAGAACATAGAAAAAATAAACAATTAATGATAAGTGAATACCTGAATATCAATTTTTAATATAAATATCGACGTAAAGAAATCTTAAAGGTCCCCACTTACGCTTCGATCGGGGCACAAAATAACGTAACTTTTACTTCTCGGGAGATGTTGCAAAATAAATTTTTCATTCCTTAAGCGAGTTTTTTTTCGAGGGCAAGTGTACATTATATATATTATTATTTTTTTAACATAGTTTCCCTTAAATTCAGTTTTCAATGAAAAATAGTCTTTTGCGAAAATTAACAAAAAATAGCTAAACAAAGAATAATTACAATACTTAATGACACGCATGTATATGATAAAATCGATAGTTCCGTACACTTTAAAATTAACGTAAAATAAATATTAAAAGGGTACCCTTCTACACGGTTCCTCGGGGCACGAAGTAACGTCCTCTCTACTTTTTCGAAATGAACAAAATAAATTTTGGTTCCTTAAGCGAGTTTTTTAAGAAACCAAAAAAAAAAATTACGGAATCTAAGTCTGGAAAGAAGAAGTGATAATAATCAGTTATTCACATATTGGATATTTTTTTATTCTTCTTCTTAAATTTTCTTAAAGTCTTAATTATTTATCATGTTCTATACTATATTAATTTTTTTTATAGTTTAGTCTCCCTTAAATTCCATTTTCTACGATAAATAATTTTTAGAGGTAACTAAATTAAAAAACAAAAATAAAAAATATTGCACGACGCCCATTTACCTCGGAAACGTCGTCGTCTTATAGTGACGTTTCGTAAAAGCCCAAAATAAATGACTCTACGCGTTTAGAATCCATTTTTATGCATAGAACGTCGTTAAGCGTAATAATAGTTCCAATAGTGACGTTTCATCGGAACCGTTTATAACTCAAAAGGTTTAAATCAAAATCGCTCTCCAAAAAGTCAACCTCGGGAAAAATTGAAATTTTTTTTTCAAATTTTAACTTATACTTTCGACTTATAAATGGTACAGAAAAAACGTCACAATAATAATAATTAATATGCTTAACGATAGTTCATCCCTGAAAATATGCCGTTTGATCGTTCGAGGTCGTTTTTATGGTAATCGAGAAACGTCATTATATTATAGTGACGCCGTAGAGGAAACCCGGCCTCGATCGATCCCCTCCGAGGATCATCTCGGTAATTACGAAACGTCACTATCGTATTTTGAGTAAAAAAACGAAAAGTTCACGGATAAAGTTATGATGAAAATTAGGAAAAATTAAGAACATAGAAAAAATAAACAATTAATGAAATGTGAATACCTGAATATCAATTAATAATATAAATATCGACGTAAAGAAATCTTAAAGGTCCCCACTTACGCTGCGATCGTGGCACAAAATAACGTAAATTTTTACTTCTCGGGAGATGTTGCAAAATAAATTTTTAGTTCCTTAAGCGAGTTTTTTTTAGGGCAAGTGTACTTTATATATATTATTATTTTTTTTAATTTAGTCTCCCTTAAATTGAGATTTCTATGAAAAATAATTTTTAGAGGTAACTAAACAAAAAATGTAACTAAACAAAAAAAGTATTTAAAAAAACAACGCACGATGCCCATTTCCTATAGGCTTTAAGCGATTTTTTGCTACACTTTAAAAATTAACGTAAAAAAAATATTAAAGGTTCCCTCCTACGGTTCACTTGGGGAACGAAATTACGTTACTCTCTACTTTTCGGGAGATGGTGCAAAATAAATTTTTTGTTCCTCAAGCGAGTTTTTTTCCCGAGAGAAACAAAAAAAAAATAATAATTACGGAATCTAAGTCTGTAAAGAATTGATAATAATCAGTTATTCACATATTGGATATTTATTTTTTCTTCGTTCTTAATTTTTCTTAAAGTCTTAATTATTTATCATGGTCTATACTATATTTATTTATATTAATTTTTCTTTTATAGAAATAACGTAACTTTTTACTTCTCGGGAGATGTTCATAATAAATTTTTCGTTCCTTAAGCGTTTTTTTTCGAGGGCAAGTGTAGTTTATATATATTATTATTTTTATTTTAGTCTCCCTTAAATTCCATTTTCTCTATTAAAAATAATTTTTAGAGGTAACTAAATAGAAAAAAATCATAATAAAAATAATTAAAAAAACAACGCACGACGCCCATTTCCTATAGGCTTTGAGCGATTTTTTGCTACACTTAAAAAATTAACGTAAAATAAATATTAAAGGTACCCTCCCACGGTTCGCTCGGGGCACGAAATAACGTTACTCTCTACTTTTCGGGAGATGGTGCAAAATAAATTTTTTGTTCCTTAAGCGAGTTTTATCGAGGGGAAAAAATTACGGAATCTAAATCTATAAAGAATTGATATTTAGTTATTCACATATTGGATATTTATTTTTTCATTGTTCTTAATTTTTCTTAAAGTCTTAATTATTTATCATGATCTATACTATATTTATTTATATTAATTTTTTTTATAGTTTAGTCTCCCTAAATTCCATTTTCTACGATAAATAATTTTTAGAGGTAACTAAATTAAAAAAAATAATAAAAAATATTGCACGATGCCCATTTACCTCGGAAACGTCGTCGTCATATAGTGATGTTTCGTAAAAGCCCAAAGTAGATGACTCTACGCGTTTAAAATCCATTTTTACGCTTAGAACGTCGTTAAGCGTAATAATAGTTCCAATAGTGACGTTTCATCGGAACCATTTATAACTCAAAAGGTCTAAATCAAAATCGCTCTCCAAAAAGTCGACCTCGGGAAAAATTGAATTTTTTTTACTTAGACCTTCGACTTATAAATGGTACAGAATAAACGTCACTTTCATAATAATTATTACGCTTAACGATAGTTCATCCCTCAAAATATTGCCGTTTGATCGTTCGAGGTCGTTTTTATGGTAATCGAGAAACGTCATTATATAATAGTGATGCCGTAGAGGAAACCCGGCCTCGATTGATCCCCTCCGAGGATCGTCTCGGTAATTAAAAAACGTCACTATCGTATTTTGAGGAAAAAACGAAAAGTTCACTGATAAAGGTGTAATGAAAAATAGGAAAAATTAAGAACATAGAAGAAATAAACAATTAATGATAAGTGAATACCTGAATATCAATTCTTAATATAAATATCGACGTAAAGAAATCTTAAAGGTCCCCACTTACGCTTCGATCGGGGCACAAAATAACGTAACTTTTTACATTTCGGGAGATGTTGCAAAATATATTTCTCGTTCCTTAAGCGAGTTTTTTTTTCCGAGGGCAAGTGTACTTTATATATTATTATTTTTTTTAGTTTAGTCTCCCTTAAATTCCGTTTTCTATGAAAAATATTTTTAGAGGTAACTAAAAAAAAATGTAACTAAACAAAAAAATAATTAAAAAAACAACGCACGACGCCCATTTCCTATATGAACGATTTTTTCCTACACTTTAAAAATTAACGAAAAAAAATCTTAAAGGTACCCTCCTACGGTTCACTCGGGGGAAATAAAGTTACTCTCTACTTGTCGGGAGATGGTGCAAAAATTATTTGTTCCTTAAGCGAGTTTTTTCAAAGAAAACCCAAAAAAAAAATTACGGAATCTAAGTCTGTAAAGAATTGATAATAATCAGTTATTCACATATTGGATATTTATTCTTTTTCTTCGTTCTTAATTTTTCTTAAAGTCTTAATTATTTATCATAATCTATACTATATTTATTTATATTAATTTTTTTTTATAGTTTAGTCTCCCTTAAATTCCATTTTCTACGATAAATAATTTTTAGAGGTAACTAAATTAAAAGAAAAATTAAAAATCATTGCAACGCATTTACCTCGGAAACGTCGTCTTCATATAGTGACGTTTCGTAAAAAACCAAATAAATGACTCTACGCGTTTAGAATCCATTTTTACGCTTAGAACGTCGTTAAGAGCGTAATAATCTTTTCAATAATGACTAAATGTGGATGTGAGATGCTTAGACGCCTCTCGTTAGGTTGTCAGGTTTGCACGAAATAACCTTACTTTATATTTTTCGGGAGATTGAGCAAAATAAAATTTTTGTTTCTTAAGCGAGTTATTTTCAAATGAAAAGAAATAAAAATTATTACGGAGTCTAGGACATCGCGAAGACCCATAAGGTTAAACGTTTCGTGACGAAGTAATAGATCAAAACTGCGGTCGCCTGCGTCGATCAGTTTTCGAAATGGCTTTACATAATATTATTATTATATTTTTTTTAATTTACTCTCCAACAAAATGCCAATTTTTTTAACAAAATATTTTCTAATGGTGACTAAATTAAAACAATATAAAAATAGTAATAAATTTTTTCGATAAGTACCCTACACGACACCCATTTCACTTGGAAACGTCGTTGTTAAATAATCTCGAGAGACTAAAAGCGGATGTAAGGTGCTTAGACGTCCCTCGTTACTTTCTGGGGGTGTCTGGTTGGCATGAAATAACGTTACTTTGTACTTTTAGGGAGATTGAGCAAAATAAAATTTTCGTTCCCTAAGCGATTTATTTTCTAATTAAACCAAAACTTTTTTTACGGAGTCTAGGACTTCGTGAAGCATCGTAAGTTTAAGCGTGTCTTAACGAAGTATTAGATCGAAACTGCTGTTGACTATCGCGATCCGTTGATCAATTTTCGAAGCGGCTTCAGTAATCTTATTTTTATATTTTTTTAATTAACTCTCCCATAAAACAACATCTTCTTTAACAAACCATTTTCTAGGGGTTACTAAATTAAAAAAAAATTTAAACTAATAATAATATTTTTTCGATAAGTACCCCACACGACACTCATTTCACCCGGAAACGTCGTTGTTAAATAATCTCGAGAGAGACTAAAAGCAGATGTAAGGTGCTTAGACACCCCTCGTTACTTTCCGGGAGTGTCAGGTTGGCACGAAATAACATTACTTTGTACCTCTCGGGAGATTGAGCAAAATAAAAGTTTCGTTCCTTAAGCGAGTTATTTTCTAATGAAACAAAAAAAAATATTATTGCGTCTAGAACTTCGCGAAGTCCCGTAAGGTTAAGCATGTCGTAACGAAGTAACAGAAAACTGCGGTCGCCTATCTCGACGCGTCGCGTAATTGATTTTTATTTTTTGGTTTCTTTATAAAAAAAACTCGCTTAAGGAACGAAAAAATTATTTTGCAGTCTATATCTTTCGAAACATGATGCAACAGATTTAATTCGTTGATTTACCAAAATAAAATTAAATTTGAATATTTGTTTTATTTAAATTTTATTGTGCTTAATAATCAAAAATAAATAAAGCTTTTAAAATATATTTTTAATATCAATTGTCAAATATGCAAAATTTAATTTGTCAACTAAGCAAAATTTTATTAAATTGCGATATTTGTTTTTCTTAAATATGTTTTGCTTAATAATAATTAAAATCAAGTTCTTAAAATTTATTTTGAATATAATAAGTCAACTAAGCAAAATCTAATTAAAATATAACAATGGTTATATTTAACAATGGAATATTTTGTTTTTCGCAATACTTTTTGCCAACTAAGCACAATTTAAATAAATTGAAATAATTTTGCTAAATAATAATGTTTTGCTTAATAGTCAAAAAAATAGTTAAAAAAATATTTTTCCTAGAATTTGTCACCTAAGCAAAATTTAAATAAATTGTGATATTTGTTTTATTTAATATGTTTTGCTTAATAAACAAAAAAATTCAAGCTTTTAAAATGTATTTTGAATTTAATATGTCAGCTAGGCAAAATCTGATTAAAATAGAACAATGGATTATTTTAAATTAATTAAATTAAAATATTTTGTTTTTCAAAATACTTTTTGCTTAATAATCATAATAAATCAAGCTGACGTAACACTTTCCGTCTATAAAAGAGATAGTTTTCGCTGCAAGGGTATCATAGTTAATTTAAACGCACAACGAGGTGCTTCTTAGGCGAACAGAACATACGAACAAATACGAAGGTGAAACCGGATATCTTATTATACAACGAGCCGTTACCATAAGTAAACACATCGAAGAGTTTCAAAATTACGACTTACTACTAATAATAGGAGCTTCTGTAACCCTCGCTCGTTTCAATCATCTGGTTTACGCTGCGACCGAATCTCGCCCTCGGATTTTATCAATCGAGAACCCATCAGAGAAATTCAAACGGAAATCGAATCTCGATAGCTTGCCGAATTGAATATTCCAGACCCCAAGAATTTAACGAGCTCTTTTCACTTTACGTTTACTATTTTTTAAAAATAATGTTATACACCATTACTATTCTTATGCTAATAAAAATTGTTTAAAAAATTTTTTTTTCATTCCTTCTTTATACCTTATTTTATTAAAAGAAGCTAAGGCCGCCACATCTTCCTGTCTAATTTTGTTATTCGTGAGTTAATACTAAATATTTTGGTTAATAATCAAAACGAACGTGTTTGGAATATAATTTGTGTGGAAAAAATTAATTAAACTGGTATATAAGGAACACTTTGAAAATTAACGTGAAAAAAACTATAGGGTTCCTTCCCCTTACGCTCCCATCGGGGCACGAAATAACGTTACTTTCGACTTCTCGGAAGATGGGACAAAATAAATTTGTCGTTCCCTAAGCGAGATTTTCTCGAGCAAACCGAAAAAAAAGTTACGAATTCTAAGATTTCGAGTAGTCGAGTAAGGTTATGCGTGTTTTAACGAAGTAATAGATCGAAACTGCGGTTGCCTTTTGCAATCCGTCGATCATTTTTTCGAAGCAGCTTCGGATATCGTAAAACTAAAAGCAGATGGAGAGTGCTTATACGCCCCTCGTCACTTTCCGTGGGGTGTCGGGCTTTCTAAAGAACACTTTGAAAATTAACGTGAATAAATCTCAAGAGCTCCTCGATCTTATTATTATTATATTTTTTTAATTTACTCTCCCATAAAACACCGGCTTCTTTAACAAACCATTTTCTAGTGGTGACTAAATTAAAACAATTAAAAATAATAATTTTTTTGAAAGGTACCTTACACGACACCTATTTTACTCGAAAACGTCGTTGTTAAATAATCTCAAGAGACTTAAATCGGATGTGAGGCGCTTAGACGCCCCTCGTTACTTTCCGGGGGTGTCGGGTTGGCACTTAATAACGTTACTTTGTACTTCTCGGAAGATTGAGCAAAATAAAATTTTCGTTCCTTAAGCGAGTTATTTTCTAATGAAGCCAAATAAAATTTATTACAGAGTCTAGGACCTCGCGAAGCCCCGTAAGGTTAAGCGCGTCTTAACGAAGTAAGAGATCAAACCTGCGGTCGCCTTTCTCGATGTGTCTATCAGTTTTCGAAATGGCTTTAGGTAATCTTATTATTATATATTTTTTTATATACTCTTCCATAAAATACTGTCTTCTTTAGCCAAATATTTTCTAGAGGTGATTAAAAAAAATTAAAAATAGTAATAAAATTTTTTCGATTAGTACCTTACACGACACGAGTGAAAACGTCGTTGTTAAATTATCTCGAGAGACTAAGAACGGATGTAAGGTGCTTAGACGCCCCGCGTTACTTTAGGGGGTGTCAGGTTGGCACGAAATAACGTTACTTTGTACTTCTCGGGAGATTAGGCAAAATAAAATTTTCGTACCCTAATCGATATATTTCCTAATGAAGCAAAAAAAAATATTATGGAGTCTAGGACTTCGCGAAGCCCCGTAAGGTTAAGCGTGTCGTAACGAAGTAAATAAGCTTAACGATATTTCGTCCTCGGTCCTTACGAAACGTCATTATTCTAGTTTGAGGACAAAAAGAAAAGTACAGGGATAAAGATATAGGCTTTAAGCTATTTTTTGCTATATATGATGATAATTAATTAATTAGAATTTTAAGAAAAATTAACCACGAAGAAAAAAATTATTATATGAACAATACATGAATATCCGAGTACCAATTCTTTAATGACTATTATACAATTTTTCTTATAAATTAGGCTCGCTTAAAACCAATTTTCCATGATAAATAATTTTTAGAGGTAACAGAAGTAAATTATTTTCTGAAAAACGAAAATAAAATTTAAAAAACGTGAGACTATCGTTTCGTATGATGATAATTAATTATTAAGACTAACAACAGGCTTAACCTTATGGGGCTACGCAAAGTCCTAGATACCTTAATTTTTTTTTGGTTTCCCTCGAAAAACTACCTTAAGGAACGAAAAATTTATTTTTCTCAATTTCCAAAGAAATAAAAGGTAACGTTATTTCGTGGCACGAACGGAGCGTGATGCGGGATTTATAAGACGTTTTTATGTTAATTCTCAAAGTGTTCCTCAAAAGGAACGACACCCCCGCAAAGTAACGAGGAGCGTCTAAGCACCCCACAGCTGCTTTTAATTTTTCGATATCCTAGGACGCTTTGGAAACCCATCGAACTGGATCACAGAACAAGATAAGAGGCAAGCCCGCACAAAGTTTCCACAGATCACCCCCACCACTTTACTTCCGTACGTCAAGTGCCCATGCGAACAGGTCCAGATTTACGTAATTAATATTTCTTAAGTTTTTTCTGCGAAAAAAAAACTCTCTTAAGAAAGAAACAACATTATTTTTTCAGATTCCCCCACGAGAAGTAAAAAAACCAAGCTAACGTTATTTCGTACATTCGTGATTAGATCGAAGCGATAGGGGTAAAATAGAAACAACACTAGATTATAGACTCACCTCACGGTTATACATCAATGACAAAATATTGATGGAAATAATTTAATAAATGAGACCCAAAAACTCTCATAAATTTTACCACACAAATATATAATATATATATATATATATATATATATATATATATATATATATATATATATATATATATATATATATATATATATATATATATATATATATATAATATATTATATATATATTATATAATATGTAAATTTTTATAACGAATAGTTAATTTATTTTAAAAATTTGAACACGAACTAAATTTAAGACGGTGTAAAACTTATCTTTAATTCGATATATATATATTATATAATAGTATATAATATATTATAATATATATATATATATAATATATATATATTATTTATATACATAATATAATATACTATATAATATATATATATATATATATATATATATATATTATATATAATTATATATATATATAGTATATATATATACTTATAATTTTTTATTTTTGTTGTAGAATCTTTATTTAGATAAAATTAATTTTTTTAATTTAATATAAAACAAAAAAAATAATACTTTTAAGTTAAGATAAAATATTAATATTAATATCACACGAAGCATCGTTTTCGTCCGACCGATCGGCCAAATAACTGACTGGGGAATTAGGAGGGGAGGTGCTGCTCTAACGATTCATGAACGTTGAACGGGCTAAAGGTTGAAGCGTTTTTTCACTCTGTCGAAGACATCTTTTTTTGTTTCTTCGAGAATTTCAATCGCTAGTTGTCGTCTAGCGCATTTGTATCGGTCGAGGTGTTTCGGGAATGTCCAACCGGGTCTGTTAAATTTTAAGCTAAAGAGGCATTCGACTGCGTCGATGAACATCAGCCTGTAACAGAAAATATGATTGATGATTTCTTTCGATAAACCGTATTCTTTTTCGGCCATTTTCTCGAGGTCCTGTAATGTGAAATCTCCGATGTTTTCCTCGTCTTTGCAAGTTCTCAACAAGCGGCCGTTGAAATTTGTCGTAATCGTCAGTTTCGACAAGCGTCTGTAGCAGAAACGTTTCAGCTTGTCTTTCGTTACAGCGACCTTATAACGAGGATTCTTGAGGTAGCTATGGCGAGTAACGTATTCCTCGCTTATCACTTCGGCGAAGTCCATCGAGAGAATTTTCATCGTTTTCAAAATAGCTTCCGTAGAAAGAGTCTTGTCGTCGATTGGAGTAAAGATGTGCATTAAAATACCCCTGTAACTGTTTTCGAAGTTCAACTTACGGTAGGTCCGA
>JABUQX010022006.1:75000-82500 GCA_015478945.1 Trachelipus rathkii
CTCCGACTAGCTCCGGTAGGGAATCTACGAATTCCCTAAGAAAAAAGGCTCGTTTCTTTAAGTCGTATCGAGCTAAGTCAAATTCTATCGGAGATTTGTTCTTGTTGGTGTTTTCCGAGCAGAGAGCTTTAAACGATTTCTCCATCAGCGATTTCATCACTTCTACGCAGCGTTTTATTTTACTGTTCTCGTCGGGCAGATTGTTTTCTAGATTGATTTCCGAATGTAGTTTCCATCGTTGAAACATTTTCGTCAGCAGGCTGATGCTTATAGTATATGTTAAATTAAAATTAAGACGTAAAGGGCAACGAACTCCGGATATAGAGAGCGTCATGTCCAGAGAAGTTGCGAACACCAATGGGTGGGATTCGGTGAAGATATATTCCTCGGTTGTCGTAATCTTGTCCCGAGATTCATCCATGATAATGTTATTTTGTTCATCGTATAACTGCGGACGAAGAAACACCTTCGGAGTCACGATGATGTATTTATCCTCAGTGCCATCTAAAACGATCTCTTCGTAATGGTTCCCTTCTACGAATCTTCTGGGATTTTCTAATTCCAAAATAGAATATCTTTTTTCATCGACACGGAAGAGGTAGAGGTTTATATTCAAAAATGACATTTGGATTAACGTGCGCAAAAAGACTTCAAAATGTAAAAACGTGAAACCAGAATTGGTGTTAGACGCTTTAAATATCTTAATTCATATAGCACTGAAAAAATGTAAAGTGGGTCACACGTGCTCTCCACCTGCCTCTCCAATCGCAATGATGCCCGCATCTATAAGAGGCCCTTTATATAAATATTTTTTTTGAACACTCAGCAATACGTCACGCTGGTGAGTCAGGGATTCAAGGATAAATAAACAACTTGTGTATATTTTTTGTAATCAATAAAAATAAAAATACTTTTAAAAAGTTATAAAATATGAATTTCTAAAAATTCATGTGTTAATTATGGTCAACAAACAATGCATTTAAACCGATATATATCCCTTAATAACTACAAAATAACTACTAATAATATAACTACTATATATAATATTATATATTATATAATATATTATATATATTATATTATATACCGTCAAATATATATATATTAATATATAATAATATATATATAACACTAAAATATATATATATATACTACCTACACAAACATACTACCTAACCATATATATATATATAATTTCTTGAAAAAAAGCCTTTTGCTTTATAAATTTCTAGTCATCTGTTCGTAAAGATGCATAAAAGGAAGAAACGTCGCCGTTGAGCGCACCTATTTCTCCAAGCTTTTCTACTATTCTTTCAACCTTTTTTCTAGAAAGAAGAAAAGGCTGTTCGCTCGGCCACTCGAGGTTGTACCCGAGGAAGATGGTTTTAAAAGGAGACTTTCTCTCGTTGGTGTATTTGAAAAACAACGTGCGCGGCTTTTCTTTTTCAATTCTCATCACCGCGACATCATCGAGATTCATGGTTCCATCTTCGGTGGATCTCGTCAAGCTAATCCCGAGAGTTTTTCTCAGGTCGTTGAAATCGTCGTGTTTCATTTCGCGCACCGCGCAACGGCTACTACCGTCCGTTCGTTTCACATTTTTTATTAGCGAAACATATTGCTCTGGAATGTGGATGGGTTTTGATTTAGACTCATTTTCTATTAGTTTTTTTAAGTGCGAAGTAATAAAAAGTTCACATACGCCTTTAATATGCCCCGTTTTTGAGAAGCTATGGGTTATCGATTTAACCCGAAGCTCGGAACAAGAGAAGAAGTACGTGGAGATGAACGATTCGAACGTTTTAATGTCACTGAATCTGAGAGAATAGAACACCAGGTCGATCTCTTCACCCTCTTCGACTTCCGCAGATTTTTCCTCGATAAATTTCCGAAGGCTGGAAGCGGCCTCGGGTGCTGAACCGGTTCCTTCGCCCTCGTGCCAAATGAAAAAGCGAGGCGAATTACTTTTTCGTTCAAAAACCGCGAAATTATAAAAATTGATCTTGGGAGTATAGTATAGCGACGACGAAGCCGAAGCGGCATCCTCGTTTTTCGGAAACTCCAACGCGTTTTGCATTTTAAAGTAAGCCACGACGTAATGGGCGTTACCTTCGGCCTTTTTTTCATCGCGTTTTTTGTTTTTGTCCAATAATTCTTCTTCCCTCATGTGAGTTTCGATTTTTTCTTTCATTTCTTCTTTTTCTTTAATCCCTGCTAAATTAAACGCGTGACACTCTTCGCACCGTTCGTTTTCGGGAGAAAGACGGGATATTTTGAATTTTTCCCTGAATATTTTTAGGTACGTTCTGTAGCTACCGAGAGGGCGTTCCCCGCCGTCCGAAGATTTCTTATCTCGGTATTCGTTCACATAGTCTCGGTGCAACTTTTTTACGGTTTTGCCTTTACGTATATAAATCCTCGCCTGTGATCCCTCGGTGGCAGCGGTGTCGGAAGGGGGCGATACCCGCGCTGCGAGAAGAACTTCGATTTTCGGAATAGACTCAATATGTTCTCGAATGTCGTCTAAGATACGGTTATCTAACCTCTCGCGTTTATTACGTTTTCCTCGCAAATCTTCGGCCTTAAATTCGCTTTTTTCTTTTTTCCTCTCGATCACCGTTCTGATGGGTCTATCACTAATTTTGAAAGTTTTCTTGAAAAATTCTTTACAAACGCGAACTCGATCGCCTTCGCATGCGATGAAAAATGCGTTTTTTATGCGCCTTTTGCGACCACGCCTGTCTAAGGGTTCGTCGAGACCGTCGTCGTTACTCGATCGAATAGGCTCTATGAGAGAGGCGATGAATTTCCACTGAAGCGCGACGTTCGCGTATTTGCAATATTTATTTAGAGCTTCATTAACAAATTTAGGAGCGACGCGTTTGGAACATTCGAGTCTGCATTTTGACCGACAAGTAGACATTATATCCTCCTTCCCTGAAATAAGATCAACAACGATATTAAAAAAAAGGCGATATACTTTTGTATGCGTGGGCTAACCCGCGCTCAGCGAACAAGCCTGGTCCGTCAGGATCAAGAGATGCGTAGTATAGATGCTTGTACTAATAATAATAATAATTATAATAATAGTACGTAATTTGAAAATTGTTTATAAATTTAAAATTATTTACAAGACTCACAAAACATTCATTATTAACGATAAGAAAAAAAAATACCACAATACCCACCATTTGGTGACTCTGCTTCATAATTTGGAACACTTTCATTTGGCTCGTTTTTGCAAAGTACAGTATTTTCACGTTCCCTTCCGTGATCTTGCGAATGCTTTAGTTCTTTCGATTTTTAATAAAAATGGAAATAATAATAATAATACTAATAATAGTAAAATAATAATAATAATACGTTGTTTGAAAATTGTTTATAAATATAAAAATAATTAAAAGACGTACAAAAAATTATTTATGATAAGAGAAAAAAACAATATTTGCTCACCATTTGGTAACTCAGCTTCATAATTTTGAACACTTTCATTTGTCTCGTTTTTGCCTCGTGCAGTATTTTCACGTTTCCCTCCAAGATTTCGAGAATGTTCATGTCCTTTCGATATTTAATATTATTAATAATATTAATAATTTGTTTAAAAGTTGGTTACGAATATAAAATTATATACAAAACGTAAAAAACAATATTTGCGATAAGGAAAAAACCACCATTTACCAACCATTTTGTAACTCAGCTTCATAATTTGGAACATGTTCATTTATTTCGTTTTTGCCAAGTACGGTATTTTCACGTTGTTTTCCAAGATCTCGCGATTGCTCAAGTCTTTTCGATTTTTTCTTTCGGACGATGACTTTGATAACCTTATCCGTAATATTGAAAGCGTACTTGAAGAAACCCCTGCAAACTCGAGTCCTCATGTCATTGACGAACAAGTGAAAGCCGTTATTTAATTTTCTTTCACTGCCTTTTACTGGATATCTATATCTCGGCTTGAATTTTTTGATAAGTTTCCCCAGAAATATTTCCTGGCTTTTTACGTCCCCGAGTTTCAAATAGTTTTCGAAATTTTCCCGTCTGGAGGCTCGATTGACGTTAATAGGGCACGACAAACCGCATTTTGCGCTGCAATGAGAATGGCGATGATTTCGTGTTCTTTGTTCCGAACGAACAGCGGCTCTGATATCTTTATCTTTTATGTTGAGAGTTTTCTTGAAGAAAGTCTTGCACACTCGGACCCACTCGTTGTGATTCGATAAAAAATATCCGTTATTGTTATTTCTTTCTCTGTTTGGATTTTCATTTTTAGGAAAACATGTACGGATCCGTTTCGCGAGAAAACTTCGTCGTAAGTGATATTCGCTTTCAAATTCCAAAAACTCGCGAAGATTTTTTTGCATCATATTCTTGTTTATGATATTGGCGCATTCGAAGCGACAATTTTTATCGCAGAGTGGCCCCATGTTGAAAACTACAAAGAAAAGAAAAATCATACGTTGAGAGGTCACGTCGTTTATGTATATATGGGATATATTTACTAACCTATGTTTATCACGTTATTAATTTTTCCCGTGAAACAACACTCGTTACCGAACAGCGACGAATTAACGGTATTTGAATTCTAAATATTTATTTTTCGTCGGTCTTCTAGTCTCCGAACGTTGTTTAAAACGAAAAGATTAATCTTACAATAAAAAAATTTTGAAATATTTTTTAATATATATTTTTCCCTTTATTTCTTTTTTTTTCAAGGTGAAATATTTTTTCTTCCAAAAAATATTTATTATAGAAAAACTTTATTTAAGGGTGATATAAATTATATAAAAAATTATTAATCCTCTACGAAAGGAAAACGTCGATTATTGACTCTCCAAAAGAATATAAATGCTTTTTATTTAATATTTTAGATACTTTTTTATGATTAAATAAAAAAAACCTCGCCTAAGGAACGAAAGGTTTATTTTGCATCATCTCCCGAGAAGTAAAAAGTAACGTTGATATAAGACTAAGAAATATTAAGAACGAAGGAAAAAATATTTATATAAATAATACGTGTATATCTGAATATCAATCAATTCATTATTATATTATTTTTTTTTAAAATTTAATTAAAATAATTTTTTAAAAACAAAAACAAAAAACGTTAGGCTGTCTTTTCGTATAATCATAATTAATTATTAGGACCTGAATATCAACTCTTTATTTTTTTGGGTGGTTTCCCTCGAAAAAAAAATTCGCTTGGGGAAAATATATATATATATATATATATATATATATATATATATATATATATATATATATAATATATATAAATATAAAAATAAAAAAATATATATTATATATATATATATATATATATATATATATATATATATATATATATATATATATATATATATATATATATATATATATATATATATAAAATAAAAAAAAATAAATATAAATAAAAATATATATATATATTATATATATATATATATATATATATATATATATATATATATATATATATATATATATATATATATATATATATATAAAATAATATATATATATATATATAAAATTATTCATATACACCTTAAAAATTAACGTAACAAATATTAAGAGTCCCCCTCACGCTTCGATCGGGGCACGAAATAAAGTTACTTTTTACTTTTCGTGAGATGATGCAAAATAAATTTTTCGTTCCCCAAGCGAATTTTTTTTTCGAGGGAAACAACCAAAAAAAATTACGGAATCTGTCTCTAAAGAGTTTATATTCAGGTCCTAATAATTAATTATGATTATACAAAAAGACAGCCTAACGTTTTTTTTTATTTTATTTTTTTGGTTTTTCTGTTTTTAACAAGATATTTTACTTTAGTTGCCTCTACAATATATTTATCATAGAAAATTGTTTTTTTAGGAAGACTAATTTATAAAAAAAAATAATATAATAAGGAATTGATTAATATTCAGATATACACGTATTATTTACATAAATATATTAAATATTGATTTTTTTTGTTTTTCAAGCAAAAAGAATTTTAAGAAAAACGAAAATAATTTTATCTAATAAAATATCGCTTACGCGACAAATTAAATTCTAATTATATTATATATCAATTTTTTTTATTATCAAGCAAAATATATTTTTTAAAACACGAAAATAATTTTATTTAATCGAATATCGCTTACTCGCTTAAGGAGCGGAAAATGTATTTTGCACCATCTCCGAGAAGTAAAAAGTAACGTTATTTCGTGCCCGATCGAGGCGTAAGAGGGTATCCTTTAGATTTTTTTTACTTTATTTTTTAAAGTGTACTATATATATATATATATATATATATATATATATATATATATAATTATTTATAATATATATATATATATATATATATATATATATATATATATATATATATATATATATATATATATATATATATATATATATATATATATATATATATATATATATATATATATATATATATATAATATATATATATATATATATATATAGATAAACTTAGAAGTGTATAAATTATTTTAAACATAATTTTTAACATTTTATTAACGGTTTATTTCGTCTTTCGAAATAATACACGCACACACACATATATAATCAAAAAGTGAGACTATCATTTCGTATGATTATAATTAATTATTAAGTCTAAGAAAAATTATTAACAAATAAAGAAAAAAAATTAAATGATATGTGAATAACTGAATATCAATTCTTTATTGACCTAGATTCCGTATTTTTTTTTTCTCTCGAAAAAAACTCGCTTAAGGAACGAAAGGTTTATTTTGCATCATCTCCCAAGAAGTAAAAAGTAACGTTGTTTCGTTCCCCGATTGAAACGTAAAAGGGAACCCTTAAGATTTTTAACGTAAAAAAATCTAAAGGATACCCTCTTACGCTTCGATCGGGTACGAAATAACGTTAATTTTTACTTCTCGGGAGATGGTGTAAAATACATTTTCCGTTCCTTAAGCGAGTAAGCGATATTTGATCAAATAAAATTATTTTCGTGTTTTTAAAAATATAATTTGCTTGATAATCAAAAATAAACTTATTTTTAATATATTAAGAATTTAATTTGTCGCGTAAGCGATATTTGATTAAATAAAATTATTTTCGATTTTGTTAAAATAATTTTTGCTTGATAAACAAAAAAAAATCAATATTTAATGTATTTCGAATTTAATTTGTCGCGTAAGCTATCTTTTATTTAATAAAATTATTTTCGTGTTTTTAAAAATACATTTTGCTTGATAATCAAAAAAAAAATATTATTTAATATATTCAGAATTTAATTTGTTACGTAAGCGATATTTGAGTAAATAAAATTATTATTGTTTTTGTTAAAATGCTTTTTGCTTGATAATCAAAAAAAATTAATATTCAATATATTTTGAATTTAATTTGTCACGTAAACGATATTTGATTAAATAAACTTATTTTTGCTTTTTTTAAATTACTTTTTGCTTAGTAATCATTAAAAATCAGCGCGTAAGCGATATTTGATTAAATAAAATTATTTTCGA
>JABUQX010022006.1:97500-103994 GCA_015478945.1 Trachelipus rathkii
AAAACTAACGTAAAAAAATCTAAAGGATACCCTCTCGCGCTTCGATCGGGCACGAAATAACGTTACGTTTTACTTCTCTGGAGATGGTGCAAAATACATTTTCCGTTCCTTAAGCGAGTTTTTTTCGAGGGAAGCCAAAAAAAATACTTATGGAATATAAGTCTAAAAAAAATTGATATTTAGGTATTGACATATTGTATAATTTTTTTTCCTTTGTACTTAAATTTTCTTAGCGCTCTACACTATTATCTCCACGCTATTAACCTCGCGTTCATTCCGCAAACCATACCCTCGCTTCTTAACCTACGAGGGTTAGTTTGTTTTTCTCCTAAGATTTCGAATTTTTTATCACTTTCTTCCTATTGGCAATTTTCGATGGACAAAAAAGTCGCGCATTTTAAGAACGCGTTTTAAATATTAATCAGTGGATCTACCAATGGGCAAAAGTAGGGTTAAAATTTTACGCGTTTTTTTTAGGGTGGGTCCGTTTTTTCCCCCTTATTAAAGAACGGCGCTTCATTATTTTTCTCTCCCCCTTATATACCTTCCCCTTCTTTCCCCCCCATTAGTGAATATGCGTTATTTTTCTACCTTTTTTTAGCGAATCGATGAAAAAAACGCCAAAATTTTCAACCCTACTTTTAACGATGCTCTTAAGGTACTTAGTCGCAACAACGGGCGAAATTTTCATGCTTAACACCCCTATCTCCACGCTATTAACCGCGCATCCATTCCGCACACCTATACCCTCGCTTCTTAAACGATGGGGGTTAGTTAGTTGTTTCTCCTAAGATTTTGAATTTTTATCACTTTTTTCCTATTGGCGTGTTTTTCTACGTAGAGTATCTACTTCCTATAATAATATAATAATAAGTATAATAATAAGATTACTGAAGCCGTTTCGAAAACTGATCGACGGTTCGCGATAGTCAACAGCAGTTTCGATCTAATACTTCGTTACGACACGCTTAAACTTACGGGGCTTCACGAAGTCCTAGACTCGGTAAAAATTTTTTTTTGGTTTCGTTAGAAAATAACTCGCTTAGGGAACGAAAATTTTATTTTGCTCAATCTCCCTAAAAGTACAAAGTAACGTTATTTCATGCCAACCAGACACCCCCGGAAAGTAACGAGGGGGCGTCTAAGCACCTAGCATCCGTTTTCAGTCTCTCGAGATTATTTAACAATGACGTTTTCGAGTGAAATGGGTGTCGTGTATGGCAATTATTGAAAAAAAAATTTATTACTATTTTTATATTGTTTTAATTTAGTCACCATTAGAAAATATTTTGTTAAAGAAAACGGTATTTTATGGGAGAGTAAAGTAAAAAAAATATTAAATTAAAAAAAATATAATAGTAAGATTATTTAAAGCCAATTCGAAAACTGATCGACGCAGGCGACCGCAGCTTTGATCTATTACTTCGTCACGAAACGTTTAACCTTATGGGTCTTCGCGATGTCCTAGACTCCGTAATATTTTTTATTTGGTTTCATTTGAAAATAACTCGCTTATATTTTTTATACGTTAATTTTTAAAGTGTAGCAAAAAATTGCTCAAAGCCTATAGGAAATGGGCGCCTCAGCTCTCTGCACGCTGGTACAGGAAGTTCTTCGCAGTGAGCAACTGGACGGCGGGCAGATGGAAGGTCGGAGTACTGGAGGCTTCTCCGATTCTTCCGGTTGACGCCAGTAGTATCGATGGCGCAGAAGTAACAATCCGATTCATGGTCAGACGGCTCCCTCCAAACCATCGGAATCCCAAACTTCAGTGAAGTTTTCGTGCCCTTCGTCCAGCGCCGGAGATATTCCACGCACGTCTTGAACACCGTGTGCGGTGCCCAGGACTTATCTAGGTCACCCACCTTTTTTTTTATTAAAAGATCACACCTCACGGGCATAGCCCTATTCAAGGAGGGGAACTTCTCTAGGTAATTTCTACCTAGGATCCGAACTAGGATTCGAACCCTCGACCTTGCCATGCGACTCCGTCGCTCTTCCGTTTGAGCCACTTGAAAGTAAGCCTGGTAGGCGCGCTTCACAAAGCTTGTGATGCCTTCCTGTGCATTGCCAGCGTGTATTCTCCGCAGATGTATCAGAAAACGTCAGGATTATTCCTGCATGACCGTCGGCCTGAAGCCATATCAATACTCTGAAAAGAAAGAAAAGAGGTCAATTAGTCATTTTGAAACAGAAACACATCAGAAGCAACCATTTACATATGAATAATTCGCTATATTCTTCCAGAAATATAGGATTAAACTCAAAACCTCAGCATATTTAGACTAATTTTGGTGGCCTACCTGACGAGCTATACATATGATAATTATCATATGTATAGCTCCTCAGATAGGCCTATGGCTGTATCTCAAAAAGTTGACCTGATAGAGCAAAACCAAGGTGATTATTGGACAGGTCGAAGGTCTTAGTCAAAATTTTAAAAAAATTTCAAAATTTTTTTCCGAGGTCGACCTTTTGGAGAGCGATTTTGATTTAGACTTTCGAGTTATAAACGGTTCCGATGAAACGTCGCTAAAGGAACGATTAATACGCTCAACGATATTCTACGAGTAAAAAATGGATTCTAAACGGGTAAGGTCATATATTTTGGGCAATTACGAAAAGTCACAATATTACAACGACGTTTCAGAGGGAAATGGGCGTCGTGTGATTTTTTTTTTATTTAGTTACCTCTAAAAATTTATTTTCGTAGAAAACTGAATTTAATGGAGACTAAACTATAAAAAAATTATGATATATATAGTACATTTGCCCTCGAGAAATAAAACTCGCTTAAGGAACAAAAATTTTATTTTGCATCATCTCCCGAGAAGTAAAAAGTTACGTTATTTTGTGCCCCGATCGAAGCGTAAGAGGGGACCCTTAAGAAAGAAATGATATTCAGGTATTCGCATTTCATATAATTGTTTTTTCTTAGTCTTAATAATCAATTTTCCTCATGTGATTAAAATTAATTATTAAGACTAAGAAAAAATAATTATATGATATGCGAATACCTGAATATCATTTCTTTCTTAAAGGTCCCCTCTTACGCTTCGATCGGGGCACAAAATAACGTTACTTTTTACTTCTCGGAAGATGATGCAAAATAAAATTTTCGTTCCTTAAGCGAGTTTTATTTCGAGGGCAAGTGTACTATATATATATATCATAATTTGTGTATAGTTTAGTCTACATTAAATTCAGTTTTCTACGAAAATAAAATTTTAGAGGTAACTAAAAAAAAAAAATTTAAAAAAAAATTGCACGACGCCCATTTCCCTCTGAAACGTCGTTTTAATATAGTGCCTTTTCGTAATTGCCCAAAATATATGACTTTGCCCGTATAGAATCCATTTTTTACTCGTAGAATATCGTTGAGCGTATTAATAGTTCCTTTAGTGACGTTTCATCGGAACCGTTTATAACTCGAAAGTCTAAATCAAAATCGCTCTCCAAAAGGTCGACCTCGGAAAAAAAATTTGAAATTTTTTTAAAATTTTGACTTAGACCTTCGACTTATAAATGGTAATGAGGAAATGTCACTATGTACACGAGTATTTCAGAACACCAAAATTAGTCTAAATATGCTGAGAAACCTCTGACGATTTTTTGGCTGTTACCCAGTGTTATTATCAATTCTTTAAAGACCTAAATTACGTAAATTTTTTTTTTTTTTTTTTTCTTTCTGGAAAAAAAAAACTACTTAAGGAACATAAAATTTATTTTGCACCATCTCCCGAAAAGTAGAGAGTAACGTTATTTCGTGCCCCGAATGAACCGTAGGAGGGTACCTTTAAGATTACGTTACGATATCTCAAATTATTCCTGAGTTATTGAAGTTTTCGGTTACTCCTCCGAGAAAAAACAAAATTTCTCTTCTAGTGGGGTGCGCACCCGGTCACAGAATAGTGAGCATCTTTCACCGGGAAATTTGTGGCCTAAATTATTTGTTAATAAAGGGAACAAGAAGATCAAATTTGTGCCAAATAGCATAATAAAATCGCAATAAAGGGAACGTTACCTGGTTAATTTTAAAAATTCGAAGAAAAAAAAATATTGGTCATACGTAAATGCAATTTCAATCTATCAATTAGTTATGACCTACTGTAAGGGGGCTTGCTAGTTTACGGCCTAAATTCGTTTTTTTTTTTATCTCTGGTGGAAAAAATTTTTCTAAAGGGAACAATCAATTTAAATTTTCGGCACACACCCATAAAAAAGGGAAAGGTTTTTTTTTTCACCATCTTACGCAAAGAGGGAAAACACAGGGTTTTTTTCCGGAAATTTTGAAACTTATCCCAGGAACCGCCTATACCCCCGAAAACTAATGAGGAGTACCTGAGAATCGATTTATAGACTTTTTAGAAGAGATTAAAAATTAATTTAGAAGAATTTAAATTTGGAAACGTATGTTAAGAGGTAAAAAAATTTTTTTTCTTGTAATTTGCGCACCCGGTCACAAAGTAGTGCTGGGCCTTAAAACCCTATATCATACAGGTTTGGAAATATAAGCCTGTCAATATGGCATCTTTCACCGGGAAATTTCCGGTCTAAATTCTTTGTTAATAAAGGGAACAAGAAGATCAAATTTGTGCCAAAACGCATAATAAAATAGCACTAAAGGGAACGTTACCTGGTGAATTTTAAAAATTCGAAGAAAAAAAAGTCATGCGTAAATGCAATTTCAATCTATCAATTAGTTATGAGGCATGCTAGTTTACGGCCTAAATTCCGTTTTTTTTCTGTTGGAAAAAAAACTAAAGGGGACAATCAATTTAACTTTTCGGCACAAACCCATAATAAAGGGAACGGTTTTTTGTTTCACCACCTTACGCAAAGGGGAAAACTTAGGATTTTTTTCCGGAAATTTTGAAACTTATCCCAGGAACCCCCCAATATCCACGGAAACTAATAGGGAGTACCTAAGGACCCTACAACTGATTTTAGTTTTACGATATCTCAAAATTTCCTATAGTTTTTGAACAATTTTTTGCTACACATTAAAAATTAACGTAAAAAAATATTAAAGGTACCCTCCTACGGTTCACTCGGGGCACGAAATAACGTTACTCTCTACTTTTCGGGAGATGGTGCGAAATAGCCTGTAGAGAATTGCTAATAATAAGTTATTCACATATTGGATATTTATTTTTTCTTCGTTCTTAAATTTTCTTAAAATCAATTATTTATCATGATCTATACTATATTTATCATATTTATATTAATTTTTTTTATAGTTTAGTCTCCCTTAAATTCAATTTTCTCTACGATAAAAAATTATTAGGGGTAACTAAATTAAAAAAATAATAAAAAATATTGCACGACGCCCATCAAACGGCAATATTTTCAGGGATGAACTATCGTTAAGCTTATTAAGGTAAATCGTTCGAGTCGTTTTTATGGTAATCGAGAAACGTCATTATATTATATATATTTGGTACACTTTAAAAATAAACGTAAAAAAAACTAATAAAAAAATAAATAATAGTCTACGAAGAATCGATATTTCGATAGATATATGCATCTTCTTCTATAAAAAAATTTTTTCCCATCTAAGTCTTAAATCATCATCATCTTCACCGTTGATAAAAAAAAATCAATTATATTCATGATTTGATTTTATTGCAAATGTTTTTGAAGCTTTTGGAGATATAGTGTATTATAATATACGCGCCGCATATCATTTAATCCGTATAGACTATATAAGATAAATGTTCTTAAGCAACGTTTATATATTTGAATATTTGCATAAAATAAAGCGTAAAAGAATAAAATTAATAATTTTTTATTATAAAAAGCGTCTCCCCTTTTCTTTTCCTCGAAGCTAACAAGGGCGTTTTTCTCTCCTTCTTTTGTCATCAAACCTGAATTAAAAACAATTAAATCTTTAGAAAAATTATAAAAATAAAAGAGTATTTTTTAATAAATAATAAACTATTATTTTTAATAAAAGAAAAATGGATCGCATTAACCGTATTTTTTTTTCTTTAAAAACCGAAAACCTCCTACCCTTATTTTCATTTGTTAACCAGCTAAATTCACGATAGGAAAGTTAATTCCGCAGAAATGACGAACATACAGATTTTGTTATTATCGATATTGTTCCTTCAATCATCATCGGGCTCAGACTACGCGAAAAAAACTGTCAGAAAATACTACACCGGTTTGCTCCGCCCTATTTTTAAATATTGGATTCCTTTCGTTAATTTAACGGGGAAGAACATCCATTTTACGCGAATTAAATTTAACGAATGCGAACATCAGTTGGCGAGACTGAGTTTCGAATTGAGAAAACACAAAGATCGAGAAGATCTGCTCAATATATACGAAAACGAAATGGAATTTCTGAGTCTTAGAATACGCGAGGATGAAATGTTTTATATGGTATTTAAAAACGAAACGCTATATGTCGGACTCGAAGGAACGGAAGAACCAACAATTATCGGAATGGTGAACACGAAATGCGGTCGTGCTGGACGAGAAATCTTCTA
>JABUQX010022007.1:0-7500 GCA_015478945.1 Trachelipus rathkii
AGAGTGGATCGAGGATTTAAAAATTATTGAATTTTACCTTTTTCAAAATTTTAACATAGGTAAAAAATAATTCTGTAGAATTTCATTAAAACGAGTGCTTAAGAATAAGAAATTAGAGCCATGGAATTTGAGAACTGATTTTCAGGCGCATAAATTTTTCAGAATTAATAGTCGAGAGTCTGCTGTCGTGAGTCGTGAGTCGTGAGTTTACATTTGATGAGGCTTTGTAGTCGTGAGTCTGTAGTCGTGAGTCTGTAGTCGTGAGTCTGTAGTCGTGAGTCGGGAGTCGTGAGAGGTGAGTCGTGAGTCGTGAGTTGGGAGTCTGTAGTCGTGAGTTGGAAGTCGGGAGTCGGGAGTCGGGAGTCGGGTGGAGTCAGGAGTCGGGAGTCGGGAGTTGGGAGTTGGGAGTTGGGAGTCGGGAGTCGGGAGTCGGGAGTCGGGAGTCGGGAGTCAGATGTTTGAAATTTTAATAGTAGAGTCAAGATTAGGTCTATCGTTGGAAATTTGTAAATTGAATTAATTAATAAAAGTTTTACTTGAAACATTTTTTATTCCGACTTCGCAAACCTAAACGCTATTACTTGCATTATGAGAGACTGTTTTTAAGTTACCATTCAACCAAAACAGCCACTCGTTTTCCCCTTTAATACTTGAGAAAATAGCATTAATACTTCAATTTCTTCAAAAAATACACTCACACAAACATGTGCGTAACACAAAAGCGCACACATCTTTATCTCGTTAATATCCATTGCATTCGCAAGTGGTTTAATGCAGTTTTCACTAGTACTGTTAACTAAACCATTTTTGAGAAGTGTTAATCTAACCAGCTATACTATTAAGCTTCTGATATTTTATTATTATTATTAGTATTTTAATTATTTGGATTATGTTGATTATTAAGGTGTATTCTTGTTGTTATTTGGGATTAAGTTATTATTATTATATTATTATTTTATTATTATTATTATTATTATTTATTATTATTAATTATTATTTATTATTATTATTATTATTATTATTAATTTAATATATTTAAATTATTAACTATTATTACTATTATTTATTATTTATTAATTATTATTATTATTATTATTATTATTATTATTATTATTATTATTATTATTATTATTATTATTATTATTATTATTATTATTATTATTATTATTATTATTATTATTATTATTAATTATTATTATTATTATTATTATTTAATATTACTTATTATTAATTATTATAATTATTATTATTATTATTAATTAATATTATTATTATTTTATTATTATTATTATTATTATTATTATTATGCATTATTATTATTATTATTATTATTATTATTATTATTATTATTATTATATATATATTATATATTAATATATATATATATTAATATATATATATATATAATATATATATATATATATATATATATATATATTTATATATATAATATCATATAGTATATATATATATTATTATATAATATATATAATTAATATAATATTAATATATATTATTATATATATATATATATATATATATATATATTTAATATATAATATTATTTATATATATTATATATATATTATATATATTTATATATAATATTATATATGTATAATATATATTATATATTAATATATATATATATGATATATATATATATTATATATATATATATATATATATATATATAATATTTATAATATATATATATATATATAAAATATATATATATATATATATATATTATATATATATATATATTATATATATATATTAGTATATATATATATATATATATACTATTGTAATATGAATATATAAATATATATAATATATATATTATATATATATATTATATATATATATATTATTTATATATATATTAATATATATTTATATATATTTAAGAATATAGAACAATTAAAGAATATAGAGACAGTAAGAAGCCACAACTGGCCTGTCTGAGACTGTGCCGCAGTCAATCCCATTTTCTAACCAAACATGCTCATAGCAAATCCAGCAAGCACCCCTAGGGCCTTGTCACAATTACTGTAACTATAAATCCACCAATTTGGGCTTAGTAAAAACTAATGATATATATATGATACCCCAAACCATCCACATGCTTAGCCAATTTGGCTTAGTCCAAAACTAATGATATATATATAGTATATATAATATAAATATATATATATATTTTATAATATATATATATATAGTATTTATTAATCTATATATATATATATATATATTATATATATATATATTTTATTGTTAAATGACCCAACCATCCACATGCATTAATAACTAGTTATGGTCACACATGCCATCTAACTACATTAAATTTAACATACTATAACTAGAAAACCCGCCAATTTGGCTTTGTCTGAAATATATTATATTATATGATACCAACCCATCCATATACCTATACACAATAATACCCTTTCTTAAATGTTGCAATCGAGTCACACTCTATCAACCTGCTCTGTGGCAAGAACTTTTCCAACAAATTAAGCAACCCTATAACTGAAGTGCATGCTTCTTTTTATATCATAAGTTATGATGGCATGCGTTTATCTTCTTGAATTGTCTTATTATCGCCCCCCTGGTCAACTCTGTCCCATGCTCTACTATGAAAAAATTTATTGGTCTCTGTATAATGATCAGTAGAGCTGTAGAATATTTTGTAGACATGTATCATAGTCCCTCGTGAGAAATCCGCTATTACTACGCAAGAAAACAGCTAAAGGCTCGTATCGAGACGCTCTCCTCTAGCTCTTACCAGAGCTCAAAACCAAGGAGAATCGATCCGTATAGTTGGATCGCATAAGAGTTGGACAAGTCTCTCATGAGCAGTATCTAAGTCTTTGGCTATGTAAAAGTTTGAAGGAGGGTAGCACCAAAAGCTTTGCACAATATCTATTATCTGCCACGGTGAAGAACAGTAGCTATTATAGAGAGAGAGAGATCAGTTTAGACTGTATATATTTAGCTAATTATATCGTGATGGCTACTTGATAAACACATTTGCAGACGATTTATGTATGCAGCAGCAAGTCAAGTATATGTAATGGCAGGTTTATATACGCATGCCTTCAAAAGAACGAACGTGAAGAACATATGAGCATACTTTGACAAGAAAAGTGTATACTAGAGGCTTTAAGTAAATCACACCGATAAATCTTTTTTCTTGGTCCACAGACTCAAGCCAAATCCCTCCATATTCATATCGTAGTTAAAACTTTTATTTGAGTAACCTAGGGGAAGAAACCTTTACACTTTTAATATTAAAATTCCTCCTTTTGCCACTTATGCTGCGCAGCCCACCCAAGAAGTTTATCAGGATCATTTTGAATCTTTATGCATCCTTCCTATTCCTAACTGAGGTGGCCACTATTAGTATGCAATTGACAAACGTTAGAAACCTTACATTTAAGTCGCTGGTCTAAATCATTTATATATGAATGAGGAGACAAGTAGTAGGCCCCAGCAGTAGAACCGCTGTGGAACAAAAGAAGAGAAGCCGATACTCTTACACTAATTTCTCAGTGATGACTTATTTCGTGGCCATTTAGTTTGTAAACACACTGTTTTCGTATTTGCAACGACGTCTATATAGAAATCCAACCATGTACAGAGAACTGCCACTGTAATACGAAAACATTGCGGAAGAGAATAACTTTCTTCATGTGCAGTCCTTAGAAGAGAGTGAAGGAGTAGGGAGATAGGAATGCTCAATTGATCAAAAAAGCTGTGATGCTAAAGTCTAAAAGTAAGTATTGGAGCAAGTAAGAACTGGACTTTCACATGACGGTTTCAATAGCTGAGTGCCAATGTAAATTTGCCGCATAAAAGAGATTTGTGTCTGAGAAAGGTTACCTCGAAAACTTACTATATCCTATTGATTGGTCCCTTTTCTCTAAGTCTATTCCTTGTGTGCTCTCGTTTGTGTTTTAGTCCATGAAACATATTTTGGGTTTGTTATTTTGCATATTTTATTTAATTACTTTATATTCTAGTATAACTTTTTTCCTACATGAGGAACTCTATTACAAACAGTAAGCATGTTATATATATAGTTATTACTATTTAATAATATATTAAATACTATTTATATTTATATTTATAGTATTATATATATATATATATATTATAATATATTATAATAATTTATTAATATATTTATATTTAATATATATATAGTATATATTATATAATATATATGTATATATATATATATAAAATAAATAAAGGCGTAGGCTCCCTATACTTGTGCGGCAGCTTCGTTATTCGAGTACGTCTGTAGAAACGGTTAACATTTAGAAAACGATCGTTATATTATTTATATATCTTATATTTACAAAATTTCAATAATGTTTTTACTATAAAATATTATTATTTTTTTTGCAAAAAAATTCTTAAAAATAAATAAATATAAATTAATATATAAAAGCATAAAAGTATTACGTTAAATTGAATTATAACAAAAAGTGTAAGATTGAAATCAGCATTTTTATCGCTACTAAATAACTGAATAATTTTATTTTCAACATTCCTCACGGTTGTACTTTTTACTTCACACAAGGGCGAACAACTGAGTTGGTGTGTGTGTGTGTGATAATATTAAATTTATAAATTATTTTTTTTAATATTGTTGGCTTTTGAGGCATTTTAGTTACATTTTCTATGCTGCCTATATACGGCATAGAAATTTAACCATTAATCTAGTTATTTTATAAATATAAGGTGAGACTCTTCAAAAAAAAATATTAAGTTATATTCTAACAATGTATTTATATATAATATATTATAATATATATATATAATATTATATATATATATCATTATTATTATAATATATATATTATTATATAATATTATTTATATTAATATATTATATTATATATAAAATATGAAGAAGAGAGGTAAGCGCCCGAGTAGTTAAAAATTTACACCTGGAATAGCCGGTGACATATATAAGGGTGATTCAAAACCTCTGCGACAAACACTCGGAAGGCTGATTAAGAGCAAAACGATAAGGAACATTTATTTGTTAAATAACCTATGTTGTATTAGACGCTTACGTTTACAAAGTTACGGATGAATGTAAGGTACTAATATATATTATTTACTAGTTATGTTGTGTGACTGCGTCGCATTTTTAATGGATTACCTACGAGATAGACGATTTAAAGTACTCATTTTAATTTAGTGTTTGTGCGTGCGTACATGTGTGTTACAACGCTTGAACGTCCTTATACAGAAACACGGGCTAAATACCTTTAATTATTCTATATTATTATTGACCTAAGATTCATTACGTGATTATATACAATATATCGTGGTGTAGTATAAAATGGTTATAAATATTATTATAATTATATATATAGATATATATTTATATATACATATATATATAATATATATAATAATACTATAATAGTATAGTATATTATATATATAATAATATTATATTATAGTTATATATAAATATATATATATATAATATTATATTATATATATATATAAATATATATATTATATATATATATATATATAATATATATATTAATATATATATATAGATAATATATTATAATATATATATAATATTATATATTTTATTATTATATGATATATATTAATAATATATTTATATTATACAGTATATATTTAATTTAAAAATATATATATATAAGATATATATATATATATATATATATATATTATACTCTATAGAAATGAAAGTTTATTAAAAAATAAAACTGGAACTCTTAGACTTGTAGTATGTTTCAAAAGAAATGACAACTCAAAGGGAATATGAAATGGATTATAATTTAAAAAGCGTCGAGAGATATCTGTCTTCACTTTTTCAGGAACAGTGACAAGAATAAATACTAAACAGTAGAAAGAAAACTGCCGCTCTTCTTAACGAACACACAGCGCCGCGCTATGTGAGCGAACGTGCAAATACTCAAGTTACACTAAGGTATTGAAATATAGAAATATGGAATAAAATTTAAACGCTATAATAGTGTATAAAATATTATTCTTATTATTATTATGTTATAAGCATATCATGTTATCCTATCAATGTGAAACATGGTATTGATGTTTTTTCGCCTCATTTTCTATGCTTGAACGAATTTCAGATAAATAGACCCTCATTTTATCTTCAATGCAATGAAGTCTAGCCCTTTTTTTTACATTTAATTTTAGTGAGTGAAGGAAATCCCAATTCATATAAATATGATATGGAAAACTGCATCAAAATGGATAATGTTTTTTTTAGCTATCGAGGGATATTCTTCTCTAATAGAAATCCAAAATGCATCAATAAGTGATTCTGCATGCTTGATTTTAAGTCCCCGATCACTCAAAATAAAAGTCACTTCTTCTTCTTCTTTTAAGTTCAAACCAATATCAGTTAAAATTTTAATGAAGGGATTTCGGACCCAGTCATAATCTTCTGTATTCAGTGATGGAAAATAATAATTTAATTTGTCTTATAGAATTATCAAATGCTCAACTACAATAGGAGTCATTTCTTTTATGTTCGTTTTACCAAGTAATGAAAACATTTCAAAGTTACCATTTTTAAATCTAATTTTCCAAATTGCTATTTTTTTTTCTAAAATGCAATCAGGTTATCTGTCGAAGTAAGAATATTTTCATTTTTGCCTTGCATGCTTGTGTTAAGACTATTAAGATGTGTTAAATAATCCAATATTTAATTCTTTCGCGGCGACGGTTTGGGAAACACTGGTCTAAACGAATGCCACAACAAAATGCTAAAATTGTCACAGCAAATTTTTCAACGCCAATTGATATATTGCTTATAGCAGAGGTTCCCAAACTGTGGGTGATGACCCCCGAAAGGGTCATGAATCTTTTTTTGGGGGTCATTAAGGCTCCAACTGTATGTACTCAGTGAAACTATTTTCTTTATGAGTGATATAAGGTGGGGTAAATCAGTTTTTACATAACAAAATATATATACGTATATATTATATATATTATATATATATATATATAATAATTATTATATAATATATAATATATATATTATATACATTTATAGTATATTTATATATTAATATAGAAATATATATAATATACTACTATAGTATATATAATATCTTTATATTGGTAATATTCAGTACAGTAAATCTTTCCCTCCTAAATTTCTCTAAAGCAAATTTTTGTGGGAAAAAAGAAGACTTTTTAATATAAAGAGCGCCGTAAAACAATAATTTACATTTACTGCACAAGAAAAAAGTGTAATAATTTAATAAATTAAGTAAGGTTAGTTTAGGTTAAGTTATAAGTAAGCAAGTAAGTAGTATGGTAAAGTTAGTAAATAAGAAGGTTATCTTCTATAGATTGCGTTAAGTACTTAAAATTTAAAATTAATCAAACTTTGACAGCTTTAATCTTTATGCTTATTGGTTAAAACTAAAAAAATTGGCAACTTTATTTTTTATGCTTAAT
>JABUQX010022007.1:15000-17500 GCA_015478945.1 Trachelipus rathkii
GGACCTCAAATGAGCCGGTAAAATATCTTTCATTCTGAAAAAACTATTCATTTTAAAATCATTGACAAGTATAAAAATAATTTTATAAGATGGAAAAATTTTAGAAATTGATATTTGAATGTTTTTAACGAGCTTCGGAGTGTTGGGACCGAAGTAAGGAACTTTTAGATAAACTACTTGCAATGATGAATCCACATCTGGCTGTTTAGGGCGAAAAAGGTCTTCCAAGAATTTGTTGACAAGTCTATAAAATAGTTGCTCTGGAAATAAATTGAATTTAGCAAACTGAGTTAAAAATTGAACTTCTTTATGAAAATTTACCCAAGATGTTGAAAGTTTGTAAGCTCTAAAAATTCGGCAGGACAGTCCAGACAACTTGGCGCTCAGAGGGAGGAAGCTGAAAAAATTGGTACCAAGCATAGTTGTGGTAGGCTTTCTATAGATGGAAGTAGAAAAGCCACCTACTGTACGGTGCACTCTGACATCTAAAAAGGGCAATGAGTTCTCATTCTCCTCCTCCATACTAAACCTAATATTCTGATGTTGAATGTTAAGGTAGTCTAAAAATTGTAAGGCATGACTTTGTTCTCTAAAAATCAAAAAACAATCATCAACATACCTTCTATAGAGTAATGGCTTAAAATCTGAGGGGCAGTTCTCCAACCAAGATCTCTCATGGTAGCACAAAAATGCATTGGCAAAAGTGGGACCAAGTGGTGAGCCCATTGCCATACCATCTATCTGCTTATAAAGCTGGCCATCAAAGAGGAAAAGTGTATCATCGGTGGCGAGTTCCAAGAATTTCGAAAATTGATTCCTATTGAGAAATTCTTGGAACTCGCCACCGATGATACACTTTTCCTCTTTGATGGCCAGCTTTATAAGCAGATAGATGGTATGGCAATGGGCTCACCACTTGGTCCCACTTTTGCCAATGCATTTTTGTGCTACCATGAGAGATCTTGGTTGGAGAACTGCCCCTCAGATTTTAAGCCATTACTCTATAGAAGGTATGTTGATGATTGTTTTTTGATTTTTAGAGAACAAAGTCATGCCTTACAATTTTTAGACTACCTTAACATTCAACATCAGAATATTAGGTTTAGTATGGAGGAGGAGAATGAGAACTCATTGCCCTTTTTAGATGTCAGAGTGCACCGTACAGTAGGTGGCTTTTCTACTTCCATCTATAGAAAGCCTACCACAACTATGCTTGGTACCAATTTTTTCAGCTTCCTTCCTCTGAGCGCCAAGTTGTCTGGACTGTCATGCCGAATTTTTAGAGCTTACAAACTTTCAACATCTTGGGTAAATTTTCATAAAGAAGTTCAATTTTTAACTCAGTTTGCTAAATTCAATTTATTTCCAGAGCAACTATTTTATAGACTTGTCAACAAATTCTTGGAAGACCTTTTTCGCCCTAAACAGCCAGATGTGGATTCATCATTGCAAGTAGTTTATCTAAAAGTTCCTTACTTCGGTCCCAACACTCCGAAGCTCGTTAAAAACATTCAAATATCAATTTCTAAAGTTTTTCCATCTTATAAAATTATTTTTATACTTGTCAATGATTTTAAAATGAATAGTTTTTTCAGAATGAAAGATATTTTACCGGCTCATTTGAGGTCCTCAGTTATTTATTCCTATTCTTGTGCGGACTGCCAAGCCCGTTATGTAGGCCAGACTGGCTTACAGCTGCAGCTGAGGATTTCAAAACATCTGGGTCTTTCATATAGAACAAACAGACCATTAACTTCACCCGAAAACTCTGCCATCAGGACCCACTCTTCAGAGAGCCGTCATGATATCTCAAAGGATAACTTCAAGGTGTTGTCTTCGGCGTCAGGTTTACTTGAACGAAGGATCCTCGAGAGCTTGTTTATACATAGTGCAAAGCCGCAACTTAACTCAGATGGCTCCTCAATTAAATTTTTTTTGTTTTAATTTATTTATTTATTTATATTTATATTTATATTTATATTTATTTTCTAAAAATGTACCAAATTCACACAAATCTGCCAAACCTATATTTATATCTTATTTTTAAAATGTAACCAACACACAAACCAACAATCTTCTAGTTAGTAAGGCAGTGTGTTTTTGTTATTTTTCGTACATTCTTCCCAAGACTGTTCAACTAAACAGGTAATATAAATATAGTTACTCGTTTTTAATATAATTTTAATTTTTAAATTGTTTTATATTTTTTCTATATTTTTTGTTCTTTATTACTGTTGGAAATTTATTATTATTATTATTATTATATTATTATTATTATTATTATTAATTTATTATTATTATTATTATTATTATTATTATTATTAATTAATTGTTATTATTATTATTATTATTATTATTATTATTATTATTATTATTATTATTATTATTATTATTATTATTATTATTATTATTATTATTATTATTATTATTATTAATTTTAATTTTTAACTTTCATAATATTATTGTAATTTTAATTTATGTTTTAGCTGATGATGGGTTT
>JABUQX010022009.1:0-2500 GCA_015478945.1 Trachelipus rathkii
ATAATGATTAATACACTTTGCTGTAACATAAACGCTAAATAAAATGAAGAGTTCGACTCGATAAAATAATTAATTTTTAAACGAAATTAAATGCATTTATTTATATATTGAAAATGTAAAGTTTCAAAGTTGTTATTAATAGACTTATATATTAAAAATAGAACGATTAAATAAGATTAGAAGAAATCCTTTTGCTCAATAATAATAATAATAATAATAATAATAATAATAATAATAATAATAATAATAATAATAATAATAATAATAATAATAATATTAATAATATATTATTATTATTATTATTATTATTATTATTATTATTATTATTATTATTATTATTATTATATTGATCTGTTAATTTATTTTTATTATATTATTATTATTATTATTATTATTATTATTATTATTATTATTATTATTATTATTTTATTAATCTGTTAATTTATTTTTATTTTATATTATTATTATTATTATTATTATTATTATTATTATTATTATTATTATTATTATTATTATTATTATTATTATTATTATTGTTATTATTATTATTATTATATTGATCTTAATCTATTATTATTATTATTATTATTATTATTATTATTATTATTATTATTATTATTATTATCTTTGTAATTATCATTATTATAATTATGTAAACTTTATGAAGCTGTTAACAATGTTATCTTGGCGACATTTCTTAGAAATTTTCACACTTCATTCTATTTTTGGTCTATTTACGGATAAATCCTTTGTTTTTAACGTCTTTGTAAGAAAGACCTGGCCGTCATAACCTACATTATATATATATATATATATATATATATATATATATATATATATATATATATATATATATATATATATATATATATATATATATATATATATATATATACAAGTCCGTAGACAGGGGGGGGGGGTTCAGGGGGTTCAACCCACACCCCCACCCCGAAATTATTTAGGCGATTAAAATTTTTTTGATGGCTTTAGTTTCTAAATTTTAATTTTTAATAATAATAATAATAATTTTTTAATATTAACAAAAATTATATGAAAACAAATTAAGAATATATATTAATTATTAATGAGGAAACATATTTGTAGTCTGTGAAGATTCTTAGGTTAAGTCGCTGTCGAAAGCATTAAAGGAGAATCTCTAGCGGAAGTAATACTACGAACGCTGAAAGGAATAGTGACTTTCTGATTGAACAACGATATGATGGTGCAAAAGCAATGAAAAAAGTTTGAGGTGTTTTAACTGTCGGAAAATATTTCAGTGGCGTTATATGTTCATTGTTGTTCACATCCATGTGAAGTACAACACATTAGAAACTTTATGACACAGCGATTGAAAATAGGTAATATTTTAGATTGCCAAGGAGGATTATTATTTTAATGGAATAAAAATGAAAGATTTTCCCAGACACACAATGGACGAAAAAGGGTTGGTGGAAAGTTGCGTGTATTGTTACGATCTAGAGAAAGTTTTATTTTGAGGAAGTTTTAAAGCGTTTGTTGAAACTTTAGAAGAACTTAAATGGATCAAGATATTAAACCCTCAAAAAAAAACAAATTTCTTATAAGTTTATTTATAACACCTACTTTTTTCTCCTACACTCTTCCATTATGTACTACATTTCGGTCTCCATGATTAGTGACAGCAACTGCTCCTAAGCAAATATCGATGAAACATTTTCAAAGATTTTGGAGGTTGCAGCAGAACGACTTTTGGAGAAATGAGAATGCCTCATATGAGAATCAATATCAAATGAAAAGATATAGGCACAATTGCAATTTCTATTAATGAATTTTCAAACCATTTGGAAAGAAAGTTGGTGAGCCATAGATCCAAACTTACTAATCTTTGTAAGGTCACTCATTCTATGGATTTTTTTTTTTTTAAATTTACGATTTTTGTAAATAAATTTAAGCTGTACAAGTCACATTTGGTTTGCTAAAGATATTAACATTTACCTCACCTAAAACGTTCCCTCTAAAAAATATTTATCTACTCTGAAAAAAATTCAAAACATTTTTTAAAATTCTACAGGAGAAGAAAGCCTAAAAGAGCTGTCTTTAATGAGTATTCATCATAACTAAACAATATAAACGGAAACGATATCAATCATTTTGTTGTTAAGAGATCAAGATGAAGAATTTTTTATATAAATAAAATTATACCTTTTTTTATATTTTGAATGTGATAGATAATTTTATTCTCTTTTATTCAATTAATATATATATATATATATATATATATATATATATATATATATATATATATATATATATATATATATATATATATATATATATATATATATATATATATATATATAAACTGTTACTGCTCAACCTAATTTTTAGCTGTGGAAAATTTATTTTTAAAATATTTTCAATCATATGCTTCAATCATGATAGTTTGATAAGTAACTGTCCAGCTTACCCACCAATTATGACATATATATATATATATATATATATATATATATATATATAT
>JABUQX010022009.1:5000-12500 GCA_015478945.1 Trachelipus rathkii
ATATATATATATATATATATATATCTATATATATATTATTATATTATTATATATATATATATGTAATATTTGTTATATATATAATTTAGGATTTTAACATTATATTTCATTTTATTGTAATTTTTTATATCATATATTTATTTATTTGATGATATTTTGAATGAAAATAATATTAATTGTATGTCTTGTTCAAGGGCATTTGAACAGCTGCGAAGGAAGTACTTGCCTCTTTATGTAATTATTATACTATTCAATATATATACTATATATATATATATATTATATATATATATATATAGGTATATGAGGAACTATAGTGATAGAGTGATATATATATATACTATATATATATATATATATTATATATATATAATATATATATATATATAATATATATATATATATATATCCCCTTTTGTTTAGCCCTCCCCTCTGTGATCGGTCTTTGAGTTCGCTTCTGTTTCTCCCTCTTCTTTCCCTTAGTGAAGCTTCCCGTCCCTCTTTCCTCTGATATACTGAATTTGTTTCTGGTCTCAGAGACTAACTCAGACAGTCAGACCGGAGTCTCCGCAGTGAGAGGAAGGGATTTGCACGAGTTTCTTCCTTGGCTCCACACTAAATTTGTGATCAAAATAGTAATAAAAAAGAAATCTTTTTTTTTTAACTCATTTGACATTTCTTCATTTATTATTTATATTTTGTTGCCGTTGCAAGCTATAGTGAAATGTTTAAAATTGATTTAATAACATTATTTATTGAATAGTATCAGTAATTATTTTTTCTTTTTTTTCGTAAAACCACGCCCACAATACCATTAGGACACTGCAGTACTATTTTATTTTTCAATGTATTTAATATCAGTATTCGATTTTCATTTCTTTGAAAGTGTGAAAGTGATTAAATATTTATGATATTTATTAATCAAACTATAGAATTTAATTGGAATATGCCAACTTATTTATTTAATATGTATTATATACCTGATGTGATTACTGAATATTGATGGAACTTATTTATTATCTTTGCAACCATTTTTGGCAAAATTTTTATCCAGCTTGTGTGTGGAATGTATTTGAAATGGTTTAGTAGTTAAAACATTAAAAAAAAAAATCATGCATTTACCACATGCTGTCCAGCAGTGCCCGTCCTGTTACATGTACTGTATATCTCGGGGACCAACGCCTAGTGGTGGGCCACCCGTACCTCCTCACAGTGGTAATCACTCCCATGATTGTCATGGAAGTCACCCCCAGAGGACTCAGCCAAGAGCGGTAACTCTTCCTCATCCTCAATCATGTTCTCATTCCCATCCTCCACCAGAATTGTGTGGTCCACGCCCTCGTTTCCAGTCCTTGCCCCACCATCAGGTTCCTCCTAAACAAAACGCATATCCCCATCCTAATCTTGTTCCTTATCCAGGTACTATGAATATACGAATGGGGCCTCCACCATCCCATAATATTGTTGGAGTTCCAGTAGAAGAAATTCCTCCTCCCCTTCCACCCCATGGCCCACCACCGTTACCGCCTGCACATTTAATTTCGCGACATAATGTCATGCATTTGCCACAAAATGATCTTCCTTTATCCGCAAGTAAAGGCGATTCACGTCATAACGTCCCAAATGATTGCCATTCTTACAACGAGCCAGCATCAAAAGTTAAGAATAGTTCTCCTATTAAGTCTCAGCCTCATTCCCTAAAATCGTATTCACCATCTGATAAAAAAAATCAGGAACTTTTGGATCATTCAGCTATATACCAAACTATTGACGAAGTTAGAAGCTCTGAAAAAATTCAAAAACCAAATGAAGAGAAGACAGATGTGTCTAAATGTCATCAGTCACAGTCTTCACAAAATGCATCCAAATATTCTAATTCTGATGTTTCTGCATCTCATAAAATTACTAGTAACACTAATTCTCTTCCTCATAATACATCCTTGAATCCTAAATCTTATTCATATAGTAATACTATTCATAAATCACATTCAAATGAAGTCGATGTGTCTAAATGTCATCAGTCACAGTCTTCACAAAATGCATCCAAATATTCTAATTCTGATGTTTCTGCATCTCATAAAATTACTAGTAACACTAATTCTCTTCCTCATAATACATCCTTGAATCCTAAATCTTATTCATATAGTAATACTATTCATAAATCACATTCAAATGAAGTCGAGAGGCAAGTTTATCATCAGTCCTTATCTTCTACTCCTGATAATTTGGAAAGTATGAGCAGATCATGCAACAGTTCTTTAAGTCGTAGCACAGACATTAAATCGCCAGAAAAAAATGAATGTATATCTAAAAAATCGCAAGTTAAGGACTCCCAAAGGTCCTCTGAACCTAATTACCAGCATTCCAATAAAGATAAAATGAATCAAGATTTTGCGAATCTTCGTGATTCTCAGACAAAGTTGAAAGGGAATTATATTATAGAGGAAGAGAGAGTTGGGACCTCGCAGCAGAAACAAGAACATCCGTTTGTGAAAACGAAGACCAGTGATGATCAGAATCAGATTACAATTGCTGAGAATTCACCTAGTCAAAATGAGAATATCTCAGTTGGTGGAAAGCCCTCGCAAAGGAGTCACTCTCATGATTCTCATAGGGATCAGCAAAGTGCTACGCTTACCGAAACCAAACATTTCAGTCAAAATCCTTCTAACTCGAGTCATGAAAATCCGTGCATTTCTTACCCTAGTCAAAATCAGCCATCTAATCATCGACCTTCTCATACTGATCAAATTCCTTCTCATCAATCTCGTTCTCGTTCAAAAAGTTCCAATTTACCTATTTCTGAAGTAGATATCCATAGTACTCAACCCAATTATTTAGTGCAGACTGTTTCTCCCTTTCCACCTCACAGTCATAACAATGTTTCTCATTCACATTCTGATCAATCTTACTCTTCTCACCATAATCAGTCTCATCCTCCTCGCCATATTCAGTCTAATGTTCATCCAAATCAGCCTCATTTTAAAGTGTCTCACCCAAATCAGCCCCATCCTCATTCTAATCATCCTTATCTTGATCAACCTCCCCCATATTCTTCCCACCTTAATCATCCTCATCACCCAAATCAACCTCACCTTTCCCACCCAAATCAACCTCATCTTCCCCACAAAAATCAATCCAATTCCAATCTTCCTCACCCAAATCAGCCTCATCCCCATCCTCCCCACGCAAATCAACTTCATCCACATCCTCCCCACCCAAATCACCCTCATCCTCCCCACCCAAGTCAGCTTCATTCTCCCCACCCAAGTCAGCTTCATCCTCCCCACCCAAGTCAACCTCATCCTCCCCACCCAAGTCAACCTCATCCTCCCCACCCAAGTCAACCTCATCCTCCCCACCCAAGTCAACCTCATCCTCCCCACCCAAGTCAACCTCATCCTCCCCACCCAAGTCAACCTCATCCTCCCCATCCAAATCAACCTCATCCTCATCCTCCCCATCCAAATCAATCTCATCATTCTCACCCAAATCAACCTCATCCTCATCCTCCACACCCAAATCAACCTCATCCTCCACATCCACATCCTTCCCACCCAAATCAACCTCATCCTCCACATCCACATCCTTCCCACCCAAATCAACCTCATCCTCCACATCCACATCCTTCCCACCCAAATCAACCTCATCCTCCACATCCACATCCTTCCCACCCAAATCAACCTCATCCTCCACATCCACATCCTTCCCACCCAAATCAACCTCATCCTCCACATCCACATCCTTCCCACCCAAATCAACCTCATCAGCCTCATCCTCCCCACCCAAATCAACCTCATCCGCATCCTCCTCACCCAAATCAACCTCATCCTCCCCAACCAAATCAATCTCATCCACATCCTTCTCACCCAAAGCAACCTCATCCACCACACCCAAATCAATCTTATCCCCATCCTCCACAGCAAAATCAACCTCATCTTTCCCACCCAAATCAACCTCCATATCCTCATCCTCCACATCCAAATCAATCTCATCATCCCCACCACAGTCAACCGCATCTTCAGTCTCCCCATGGAAATCAGCAACAACCGCATCCTCGTTTTTCTCACCCAAATCAGCCTCAATCTCATGCTCATCCTCCACACCCAAATCAACCTCGTTCCAGTCAGCCACTTTCTCATCCCAACCCTCCACACTCAATCATCCCATCCCATCATCCGTCTCATCTTCCTTCTCATCCTTCTAATTCTCACATTCAGCCTCCTTCATCAAGTGCGATACCGGCTGATCATCATAACACTCAAATTTATCGGGATCAGTTTCATTCACATGTTCCTTCTAATCACCAGCATCCTGGCTCTTTCCCACTTCATCCCCAGTCAAATTCCATGTATCACTCATATTCACAGTCTGCACATGCTCAAGAAAAAAACCCTCATGTGCAGAATCATATTCATCCCACTCCTGGAAACTGTCCTTGTGGAAATGTACATTCTTACCCTTCTCATACAAGCGGTCATTCGAACTGTGACTCTTCCCACTGCTGTCATCCAGTAACAGAGAAGTTTCGAGAACATTGTGAGGGACAAGGAGCAAAAATAGAACTCGTTCCTCCTCCTCCACCTCTCCCGCCGCCTCCTATTCTTCCACCCGTAACATTTGACCAACTGAGGTATGCTTGTCTTCCTCATCAGTCACTCGTTCCACCGCCAAGACCTAAAGAGTTGATTCTTGGTTGCCCAGAACATGGACACCATCATATAAGGTAAATACTTGACATTTTGACTAGCTTTACTGATGACGTTCCATCAATAAGGTTTTAATCTTTTTTATATTTAGTGTTTGTTATTCTTTAAATAACTTTCATGAAAGACAATAGAATATTTGTTTCATCAATGTATAAAGGTCCAGCAAAATTCGCTTCTTAACTAGTATATCAGCGAACCTCGCTTTTACTTTATATATGTAATAAAATATCGCAATACAACGTTTTCGTTTCTCATTTTAGGGAAATTTATTTCGTAATTTTTAAACCTTATATCGATTCTTATGTCATGTCATGTTCGCATAAATTTGGTGCTCATTTTGAATCTCATGACACTAACTATAATATATAATAAAATTAACGGATTTTAAATATACAATAATATACGAGTAGATTACAATTATATATATATATACTATATATATTATATATTATATGTTATATGTATATAATATATAAATATATATATATATATATATATATATATATATATATATAATATATATATATATATATATATATATATATTATATATATATATATATATATATATATATTATAAAAAAAAAATATTATAACACAAATATAGAAAAAAAAAAATAATAATATATAATATATATATATATATATAATATATATATATAATATAAGGATATCTTAAAAGAAACTAGTGGATTCCTTTTGAATAGAAGAAAATTAAGTTCTTAGTATTTATCATAAATTTATTTAAGAATGGTAGCAAAAGCTTTCGACCTTTTTAATTCTAGGTCCTCCTTCAGCTGCTGTTATACATCAACTAAATTAAATAATAATGAAAATATAAAATTATGAATTATATATATAATATAGTATATATATATTATATAATATATATATATATATATAGTATATATATATATATATATTATATATATATATATATTATATATATATATATATATTATAATATAGGTGTGTGTGTCTTTTGTAATCTTATCTGCCATTTCACTTGCTGATTAAACTATTATCAAAGTAAATATTCTAAATAAGGTTACTTCGCATGTATATGCACCTATTCGCGCGCCCCCGATCTATTTTAGAAATAGCAAGTCAAGCATATTTCTGTATTCAATTTCATATTTTCCATTATTTCTCTGTTTTCCACATAAAACTTTTAATTATCAAAATTTTATGTGCACCCTTTATAATATATATATATATATATATATTATTATATATATATATATATATATATATATATATATATATTATATATATATATATATATATATATATAATATTTATATATATACTCATAATATAAATATATACTTTATATATTCACCGCATATATATATATATATGGAAAAATATATAGGAAGAACATGTATTTAAACACAGTACATTAACATTGACCATAGAATAGACTTCCATAGACTCGTCAAAAATAGATTTTGTTATCAACCCTCGAAGTGCCCTATGCCAATTTTTTGTGTGGCCTGATAAAAGGGGAATAGTTGGTATGATATGCATATTTTTTCAATAGCCGTACCTTCCGCAAAATACCATGATATATATATATAGTATACGTATAATATATATAATTAATATATATATTATATATATATAATATATATATATATATATATATATATATATAATATATATCATATATATATATATATATATATATATATATATATATATATACTATATATTATATATAATATTGGCGTATTATTTAACCAATTTATGAAATTTTATATATATATATATATATTATATATATATATATATATATATAGTATATATATATATATATATATATATATATATATATATATATATATATATATATTATTTATATATATATATATACTATTATGAAAAGGTCTTTGTTTCTTAGGAAAAGAAAAGCTTGCAACATTTAAAAACAACAATAATGATTTCATAGAATAATCAATACAATATATGTGAAACAGAGAAGTATTGAAGGTTTAAAAATAGCTCAGCATTGTCTTCAATAGTATTTTAGGAAAGAGTTGTGGTTTGTGAAATTGTTGAGCTATTTAGGGAGAGACTGAGGGACATTGATAAAGGTGTGTGTAATGAGAGGATGTAGGTTATTGTAATTAGTAGCAGTTTTTCGTTTACATTAAAATAAATGTAATCATCACATCCACCCATTGACAAAGGAGTGAGAAATGGAAGGATATTGAGTTTTTTTTTTTTTTGTATTAGCTAATAAGTAAGTTGTTTTTTTTTTTTCTTCTCTAATGGAATTACTATTAACGTCGCTGCTCACTTACCCCTATTCATATAGCTCTTCGAACCGTTCATTCCTTGTATGCACTCATTGACTATTGATTTTTTGTTTTCGTAGCCTGGAACGTTGACGTTCTTTGTTTAGCAAATATTTATTCTTAATATAGTAATTCCTTTTGCAACGGAACGCTGATCACAAAATCCGTTTTTTTTTTTTTTTTTTTGAAGTAGAACACACCCATTTCCTTCCGTTAAAATGTAATTTAACGTATGTACGGTTTTTAATTTCGTTTTATATTAATTTTTATCTCAATATTATAAACTTTTTATCGTCATGTTTCAGGACAATGAAATTTGCGAAAACTTTTTTTTTTCTTCTTTTTCTTTCGTCGATCCGTGATATGCGTCATCGAATAGATTACTGAATTTCGCTTTTCAAATCCCGTTTCATTATTAAGTAATGTCAATTTTTTCCATTCTATTTTTGGCGTTTCATGTGGGTTCTCATATGTTACAAGGCGTATGTATAA
>JABUQX010022009.1:20000-35000 GCA_015478945.1 Trachelipus rathkii
CCTTAAGATATAACCATCACCCTTAGGTTTCGAAAGCGAATTGTGACTAGTAGAGTTAAATATAAGTTGCTATCGTCGGAAGTTGTCGATGAAATTAATACTGGGAATAATTGTAAATCAATTGATTCCACAGAGGATCTGGAATTGCATGGTGATCAGAGTAGGATCATATAATTTTGCTTTGAGAATTAAGAGACCGGCAAGAATAGCATTAAATATGGTCATGTGTTTGTCATGTGCCGTAAACGGTTTGCAATTGACTAATTATAGTCTCTTGTTACTGTCATATCATTTAACAAGTGCATAAGCTGTACTTAGGTGTCTGATGGTAGAGCAGATACGGTGACAATGGAATTTGATGCGAAAGCAGTATATCGTATTCTAACGTGATATAATACTTGCTAGAATAGACGATGTCAAACTTCTAGTATGATTCCATCTGGAGTACGAGAGAGTAACGATTATGAATTTGAGTTCGCGTAGTTGATGTACGTTATAGTGTGAAGCTGTCGAGAGAATAGCTAATGGTATGAAGATTTAACGTAGGTCGTATGATTATCGTATATTTCAAATATGAGGGTGACAATTATTGCATGAATCTTATTCAGTTTCAGGTTTAATGCGTTGAAGGACTAAATTGACCTGTCGTGCTGAATGCTACTCGGGAAAAAACGCGTATATTACGTAATTCGTCTCTGTCTTCTAGTGTTAGTAGTACTCGGTGATAGCAAGGAATGTGCAGAACTGAGACGGCAGGTATGCTTTGGGGCCAGGTCTCGCACAAAAGAGGTGATCTGCGCGCTGATCGCGTGCACGCGGCAGAGTCGATTTGTTGCTTTTCGATAAGGAATGGTAACTCAATTGAGATTCCGTAAGTACCGTCAGGTCAGGAATATAATATGAATAAAAGTATCTAGCTAAATTTAAAGGTTATGTATTATATAGATGTATTGATTTGTGGACGGATTAAGGCAACGCGATAGGGAATATCATAGAAAACGAGAGGAATAGGTCTATAGATCTGTCCAGATGCATGTAAGGAGGAATAAGGTTTTGACAATCTTAAGACGGAACGATGACAGGCGACTTACTCAGAGAAGTTTATGTTAAACCTCAGCAATACGGGTTGGTATGGAGTGCTTCTCTCTCTTCTCTCTCTCTCACCAAGATCACCGACGGGTGTATTACGCTCGTGGGAGTGTCTTCATTATGGTCTTTGATAAGTTGATAGTTACCGAGATTAATGAATTAACGGAATGTTATGGCGTTACATACCAGCTGGTTGATGGACTCAGTCTAGAGATACACATTAAGGAGTCTAAGCGAGGATGTTAGAGCTAACTAAATTATAATGTATGAGGTAGATATAAGAGCACAATTAATTATTGAGGCTGTGCCACTGCCGGGAATCTTACAGGTTCAGATTTCAAGGACGTTCTGGTATAATGAAGAGGTATCGTCAATTTTAGACAATGAAAATCGTAGTTTAAGGCGTTCTGGTCGTCAGATGCTGAAATGTGTTCTTCGACTAGGAAGAACGATGAGATTAATTGTGTTGGTCAATCATCAGCACACCATTATGGTATCGAACTTCGTGAAAGCCCGGTGGGAGAATGTGTCTCTGCATAGGCTGTGGCGCCCGCTTCTTACGTCAGTGCGTAATAATAGTGTGTAAACAATACTGCAAAATTGGTATCGAATCTAACTCATAAGTACACCCGAGATGACGAAATAGGAGTCGTTCAAAAGAGACGAACGTATGCAAGAATGCAACTGCTTTAAGGAAACTTTAGGCAGGCTGTGTACACAGGTATGTCAGAGATGGATGTACAAGTTGAAGATAAATATAACGGTTAGATTGCGTATACGAGCAGCTGATGAAACTCTGTTACGTCTTGCACTCCGGTTCTGTGACTTCCGTTGCGGTAATTCAGATAGAGGTATTCAGTGATAGGACGATTTGGTGGAACCGTCCAGACTGGCACGACGGCGACGATGGCATTGTACAGGAGTATCGGTTATAAGGGGGCATAGAAGGTTTTCAGCAGTAAAATACTTATCCATAATGGTTACATTAAAAGTGTTTAAGATGTGAATACACCATTATATTTATACATTGAGAAGTACATAAGATGTATAATAAAGGTGAAAATAAATATGTGTAAAACAAATTATATATAAATCGAAAATACAGAATTAAATTAGCAGGGGCGCAAAATTTTAGAAAAGTCCGACCTTAATACGAAAGCCCAGGCGCGCTCTATGTAAGATGTATGGCGCATGATTGGGTTATTGAGAGGCTTACTCGGTCAATTAGTGGACTGTTTTTTTCATCAGTCTCTCTGTATATTTTAGATAAGACTTATTTGTAATTGATCATTATTCCCTTTACACTACATAGTGATTGGCTTACTAACTATGTTTACCCTAACAAAACTTAGTCATACTACCGGTGTAGATAGCTAGATAGCGTCAAGTTTCTCGAAGGCGAAAACCCAGCAGTGTCTGTCCGCTATCAATCATACAAGTGATTACCCAGTGAAGACGCCTGGGGTACGCATGAAATGGAAGTACGGTATTTGTACAACGCCTTCGCACTGGATGCATTTCTTATTCACCATACTTGTGGCATGCAAGCTATAAGGCACACCTTGGTCTTCGCTTATAAATGGAGGCTCTAGATTTTCTGGAAAGTAGTAGAGAATATGATGAAGAATATTATTGTTAGGCGCTTGCAGAGCTGTAATCATCGTGGAGCGAGCGAGAGGCTGCTGTCAAGCCTTCTTTCATAAATGTCGTCAGATTGCTGCTACAAGAATTTTGGTAGCTATTATTTCTTCGAGAATTGGTCATTTGATAGGATTGCCTATTGTACTTATTAGTGTTTAATGCCTTTTGAGAGTATAAACCTTTAACTTGTGAGAGTCTTTTGTTTCTGAATGGATAATCAATTGCAGAAAAACTATGTTGCTTGGAAAGTGAAATAAAAACACCATTCGCTATCGCGTTTCAACTCGTGTCGGGCTCCATTAGTACACAGGTTGTTCTATTATCTTACTCTCGAGAATATCAGTGAGCCGACGAAATACCCCTTCTAAATTATATTTAGCTCTTCAAGTATATTCGGGATGATGCAGGGAAATATTTCGTACGCCTTACGGTATTATTTGGTAAAGTCATTGCCCCTTATGTCCAATAGAGCATAGTAGTACTGTTTGAATGTGTATATATATACTGCATTTATTCAATATTAAATGCTTAAGATTAAGTTTGATTGTGAAGGTAGGATTAAATTCATGAGCTAAGATTTATTCATTTCTAATTGCGGGTCTGCAATAATGATGTTTTATATCTTTCATGACGGTTTTCGATTAATTTATATAAGTCCAATTATTGCATAACTCGCACAGTATCTTCCTCAGTCCACATATGATTGATCTCCTTTTGATTAATTCTATAATATGTATTTATTTATTTTGTTTCGAATTACTATGTTATCTCAATGGACACTAGTACAAAAGCTCTAGGTGAGTTATATATGGTGTAAGTTCTTAACCTTACTAGCCGTTGCTGTCCCTAAAAAGCATGGAAGAGAGTGGCTCGAGATATGTCTCACATTATAATATTATCCAGCATTATCATGTGACCTTTATGTTAATTAACTTCGATTTACAGAAATCATAATCTCGAGATATCTCCGTAGTTTTAGTTCAATGATAAACAAATTATTATAGCATACTGGTAATTTTAGTATTTATGATAAGTTAGTAGTCAAAAACCTCTGTAAATTTGCACTCATTAATGACTTTTATGACTTATAGAGTTTTGGATCAAGATATATATAATAATAAACAACACTCTACTCACTCTTCCTTTACATTCAATATGTTTTATACTATTGAAGAACATTACGTTTACTATCCCAATGATATCTATTGCAGATATACTAGATGTTATTCATCCCTAGTCTTGAGATAGTATGAATGAAAATATTCTATTTTTCTATCCATAAGTGAAATATGATGTACCTGGTGCTAATAAATTATTTTCTATCTGATCTCACCTTCTCAGATACCTTTAGATGTAACTCTATAAACTAATTTCAGTTATAGAATTTTGAGAATTCCTCGGTAGATTAGAGATCCCTCACATCTTCAATTCTGGTTGTGTAAAAAATCTGACAGTTTAAATATGTTATATTATATGCGAACTCTAATAAACAATTTTCTCTTTTTCTATCTCTTAATAGGCTCTTCCTTCGAAGAGAGTATATCATGTATATATGAAGCGTAGACCAAAATCATTCTCACAGATAACTCTCGCTAGAAGATGATATTGGGTAATATATTTTACATATAAGGGTATCATCAAGGATATTGCAGGTGCAAAGGTATACTGTCCATTGTCGGATGGAAGGTCATTTGGTTACCAATATTATATATTCTTTTTTTAAGATTTTATCTCTCACTCAGTTATTAACCCCCAAACACCATAGTTTTTTGTAATCCTGGTCAAAGCGGTAATTCTATATATAATAACAATAGATTACATATGATTTCCTGGGCTCCCTCCAGACGCATAGCACTCCAAATACGTAAAGATTTTTTTTTTTACCTTTACACGCACTGTCGACGGTTCTTTTATGTATAATGCAGCAGACTGTAATGTGTGAGCCCATGGCCTTATCCTGATCACCCAGTTTCACACCGAAATATGCAAAATAAACCGTCTTAACGAATGTAGTAATGTTCCGTTTTTGTTTTTTCACTACATAATTACCGTAGATGTAACAATAACTGTCAGTCCTAGTGCGACAACGACGATTAGATATCATAATGTGAACCCAGTGTTAGGTGAAATCGATGTCGGATAAGATATAAAAGGTACTCACTTTAAATATCTAAATATACTTACTGCACCGGCTTTCTACGATATCACTATATAAACAACCTTATATGCATATAGTATATAAAAACAAAACCAGAATGTATGCTGCGCACTAGTTGTAGACGAAGTAGAAGTACCAATTTTTGAACATGGTTAGTATTATCTAGGTTTTACATATATATAGCTTTTCGTGTGTTCTTTCATATGTAGTGATACTAATATATGATATTATATATATATTTTTTTTATATTAATTGATATAGATTATATTAATATATAATTATAATTAATATTATTAATACGCTATATAATATAATACTTAATATCAGTAAGGAGCGTCAGTTTGTTTTTAGAATCACTCAATATAGGATTACCCTAATAGTCTCACTCATTATATAAAATATAATTCGCAGTGTACGTATAAAATATTATATAGGCTATTATACATATCACTACACATAACACATACTATACAGATGTCAGGTTGCTGACTTCTTTTATTTATTATTATTTTGTGTGTAGGTAATAATATTTATTACCAACACAGATGATGAATACCAACACGATCACATTTAGTAATATTTTGGGACTCATTCTTGTTATACGACATTAGCTAAGAGACACACAAACTTGAAATAATTGAGTTAAATCACTTGATAAGTGAGAAACACACTGACGTGAGGCATGAGGCGTAAATGTGTATAGGTTATTTTTGAATTTACGAGGGCAGTAGCTCTCCAATAAAAAGAGAGTAGATAATGATAGGATAGAAATTTCTAAGAATAATTTTTTTCTTCTTTGTGCAGGCTGTATGACTATCTCTCGTCAATATAAAACAAAATCATATAGTGATTACACCTGAAGTCTATCACGTGTACACTTCTCTATAATTACATTCTGAGAATAATACCAAAGGCCACCCAATTATAATTGCATCAACACTCCCATATATATATAGGCTTAAAAATCGCTCTAAGTGGGCTAAAACGTGTTTTTTCTTTGTCTGGTTTGCTCTCAGTAGTTAATGGCAAGTACAGATTTCACAAGACGGTTTTAATTAACGTAATTCACAAAGCGTACTGACCAAAGCATGATAGCCTGTATTGAAGGATTTGAATGCTCTCATTTAGAATTCCTGTGCACTGTTTTGTGCACTGTTGAGGATTTAGTTCTTCTGTTAAGTAGGTCATTTATAAACTAGATATGCCCTTGTTAAACTGTTAAAGTACGATGATGGCTACAAAAAAAGCTTTCCCAAAGACTCAAGCCAAGTCGCTCGAAGAGGCCACTCCCCACAACAAAAAAGGGGAATTAGAAATCACGCATCCCAGCAAATTGCTCATCACCTGAGTGGCGATGAGAGACTTCTTCGAGAGCTTACGCCGCCCCCCTTCTGATCCTGAATACTTTGATTCCGCAAGATCTATCACAGCCCCTCGCAGCAACAAAATCGAAGGTTGCAAATAAGAAAATAAGTCTCCTCGACAAACATAATAGTCACTTAACATCAAATACAATAACGTACCGTGATTATTGGAATGCTCCATAATGTGCGAAGTCCTGTCATTCCTGAGCGAGCTGTACCAGGATACTTAACTGTGCGGAGAGCTTAAAGAATATTCAAGTTATCATGATTGATGAATAGTCCTCATTTTTGATTAAGAGTTCCATTATCTGCTAGCATGCCCATTTCTTTCAGAACTCGCCTGGTTTATAAAGAGATTCTACTTTCACCGGGCTTAAAGTATAAAATGGCATAATCGGTTACTACCTCTCTCTTTGACTGAACATTTACAACTCCAGGAATCGCGTTGAAATAATTTAAACGCATATACCTCTACAACATATAGTCCCAGCGAGAAGCCTGTATGCCCGGCCCCCATTAAAGGTCACCGCGCATCAGAGATGTAGTTTAAAAAGGCGAATGTGGCGTGAGGAACTTCCGCATTTGCGAAGAGTATCTAAAAATAGCACAGTGAAAATGAGTGATTTGGGTGTCAAATTTTTTTGACGTTGATGGTGGGCAGAAAATAATCCCAATTTGCTATCGGCTCTTCCTCGGAACTTCCTACAAACGTTCAGATGGAGATACTCCTCGCAGAAGAAATAATATGTCGCACGAATGGTAGCGAGTGGCTGATGATTTAGTTTAAAAAATTTCACAATCCGAAAGAGCGACACGGGATTACCACCCCCGAGAGGATGGCTTATTGGGGGCAAAATGTGAGAATCACATAAGAGATGAGAGGTAATAGACCTGACATCCCGGAGTCTGCCTACATACCGAACAGAGCACAAACTCTCCGTCGGTTTGAACAAGGAGAGAAGATTGGACTCCCACGGATATCGACTCACTCAGAGAGAAAATCATGAGCCACGCTGATCTGAACATTATAGAAGGACTCGGTAAAGAGATGGCAAGGTGTCCATCTGTCAGATAGGCCAAGAGAGAAGACAGCCAGTTAGCAAGCGAAAAGTACGCGTCGAGGCCGGTCAAGCAGACAACGCCAGATTTGAAAATACACTTAATGGAGCCACATAGGTGCTCTGTTATTATCATTGCTCATGTTCTTATTCATAAAAGCTATAGATGCGAGCAGAGGAGCTGGCCCAAGGTAACCCTTAACTCTCGACCCAAATGAGTGAGAAGGATGCCTCACAAAAACACAAACTGTTCCAATACTTAAGGTAGATATATCGCTTAGGAAGTTACGCTGTGCACAGATAAGACTATCTATGAACGGCCGTGAAAACATCTGTTCGAGAAATAGGAAGGTCACATTCCACCCAACGGTGGAAATTATGAATAACTAAAGATAGATAGAGAGCGAGAAAGAATATACAGATTAAAATTGAAACATGAGAAATAGTATTTTAACAGAAAAATGTAGCAGAAATTAATACAGAAATTAATACTGAAATCATACTGAATTAATAATAATAATAAATAATAATAATATTAATAATAATAATAATAATAATACATAATAATAATATAATATAATAATAATAATGATAAAGATAGATAAATAATAATAAATAATAGTAATAATAATAATAAATAATAATTAATAATAAATAAGTAATAATAATAATAATTCAGATACTAATAATATAAAGAATATAAATGAATGAATAGATGCACATCAAATAAGTGAATAATAATACACTGAGAGAGTTAGATAATACATAATAAGGACAAATTGGCAAGATGCAATAATTATATATGAATACATTTAATAGAATGAATAATAATTAGATAATAAATATTAAATAATACTCAAATAGGGGGGTTCTAAAAATAGTATGTAACATAATTCAATACATAGTGATAAGAGGCTATGAATGAAATGCACAGGTGAGAATGTGAGCTAGCTTATGGGTTTAAAATAGTGTGAAGAAATCGAATAGTTGAATAATGAATCAACTATTTAGTGAAAAATAAAGGTAGAATTAGAGATATTATGTGGTACTGGCGGAAGTAGGATAGTTTAGTTAATTAGGGTTTGCATGCCCTCGCACAAAGTAGTATGAGTAGTTACTAGTGTTAAAAAAAGTTTCTCGAACATAAAAACCGAGTGAGGACGAGTATTCTGTACACAGTTCTGAAGATTAAAGAATGATGCAAAAATGTATGTAGCACTGATCTCATATAGATGAAACAAAGAAGAACTTGCATATTCCATGAAATTAAATAGATTGAGAGATACGTCGATCGTACAAAATTAACGGGGAATAGTACACTGGGTAGAATAAATTTGCACTACTGAGGCGCGGGTATAAGGTCAACTCGTTTGGCATCTCACGCGGGACTACCCGCTTTTTGTTAATATTATTTCATTAATAATATCTCTATTGAACGAAAACCGATTAGTACCGAGGCAGAGTTAACGCGAAGAAGGTAATGAATGCAAAATGATCGTCCAACAGACTAGCCACTTATAAGGTGTTAGAAAGATTCGCACCAGGGAATGTTACGCTTGCACAGTCCATAATTCTATAGTACGAATCGAAAATAGCGGGAGGCATGGAATTGAGAGAGTGTTGCGAGATTATGGACCGAATATATCACTGATAGACTAATAAAGTTATATTTCTAAATTAGAGAAGTTTAGTCACTTATAATTGACGTGTCGGAGGGTAATCGAAGAGAAATGTGTCAAATAAGGTTTTCAGAGAGGCAGACGTGAGATTGCAAGGAGCGTATGAAACCGTAACTCAGGAGTCATGAGTAGGTTGAGCTGGCAAAAATAGTTAAAAAATTTCTATTGTAATGAAGAAATAAAATTGTTAGAATTTTATAATATATTTGAAATAGGAAACGTGCTGATAAAGTTTTATGTTCGGATATGTAAATATTACACTTTTTTGGGCTACGTAAATAGCCTTTTCTGAAACGCTATGACAGATTTAGGTGGATAGTAGAGACTGTTTCGGCGGAAAAACACATGGATTTGGATTAATCTTGTTTGTCAACAATTTAGGCTCGTTGAATATCAAACGATTAAGTGAGCTATGCACTTAATAAGTGGATCCAGAGAGTTAGGGAGATTAAGTGTCCGCTACGTTACTTGTATATTTTAATTATAAGCATGTGCAGCAACATCGAGAGACACTCTGTCTCATACTGAAACTCTTCCTCCCACCTCTTCTCCTTTGCCTAATAGCTCTCTGTTCTTTAATGATATATTAATGAAATATAAAGATCTGTTTCTCAGCCCCTATATAACTGAAAATAATCATATAAAATTAAAACAAAAGAAAAGATGGATGGTCTGAAATATAACTACAAATGAAGCTGATGCGGTTATGCCTGTACGAGTATTAGAAGAGTTAGCAGAGGTTTATCCTTATAAAGCTAATATAAAAGGTACACCAATCAGGATGGTGCCAAGAAGAATCCCGCATAAGTTATACTCACAAACTAGATCAGAGTTTAATAATTTACTTGCAACAGGAGTGTTGAAAGGACAAGCTCACCTTGGGCTTTCCCAGTGTCTGTTTTGGAGAAAGGAAATAACAAAATTAGATTGATATCGGACTTTAGAGAGTTAAATAAAAGGTCTGAACCTGATAGCTTCAGTCTCCCAAATTTGCAAGATGCAATATTTATGTTGCAAGGCAGTAAATACTTTAAACGTACAGATATGACTCAAGCTTTCTATTCCATCCACCTAGCCGCAGAAAGCGAAAAATATTTTACTATCACCTGTAATTTGGGGACCTATACCTACACCTATCTCCCGATGGGTTATGTCAGCTCACCCTTCGTCTTTCAAAGGATGATGAATATCCTCCTACAAGATATAAATCATGTCCACGTGTATATGGATGACATTTTAATTCATACTATGACAGAATAAGAACATAAAATTATCCTTGAAAAGGTGTTGCAACTTTTCCAATACCTGTATATCAGTTTAAATCTAGCGAAGTGCAAAATAGCTGAAAGAAAAATAGATTATCTGGGTTATACAATAAACGAAAAAGGAGTGAATCCAAACCCCGATAAAGTGAAAGATATAATAGAGTCAGATAAGCCAAAAACAATTAGAGAACTGAGAGCGTTTCTGGGAAAAATAGGATACTACAGGAACACTCTTTCCTTCTTACCTGACGTCATCTCGTCACTCACCGCTTTTTTGCTTGGCAAACACTATTCGCGGTGAAGGATACAATGGAATATGCTCGCCGAAAAAGCTTTTGAAAATGCTAAAAACGCAATAAAACACGCCTCTACGTTGACTTATCCAAGCGCATTAGGTCCCATCAAAATCATAATCCATGCAACTGCAAATGCGGTTGCAGGTGCAATCATGGCAGACGAAGAGAAAAACCGCCCCCCATTGCCTTCTTCAGTAGTGTTTTATCATCCACCGAACAAAAATATGATCATGCTAACAAATTATTGGTCTGTTTGAATAAATTATTAAGAAAATACTGATGTCTTTTAATAGGTCGCGAGATTACTATTCATACGCAATCTCGTGAATTGATATCAAAATACAATCGGATAAATTATTCGAAGAATCAAAGCGTAAGAGAATACGTCAACTTAACCTATTGAGTATTTATCAAGTCTCTTGGAAGCTGAAAAATAGCAAGATAAATCCCCTCTCTGAATATCTGTTGAAAAACCATATTATTGGAAATGCAGAACCATGCAAAAATATTGAAATCCTGCAAACTGAAAAGGGGAGGAGCTACCAACCAAATTCTCTCAGCCAATCACGGCGCTTGTGATACAGAAATGGAAAACGCTATTGGTTCCCCAAAAGGCGTGGCGGCCAATCAGAAGTCAGGAAACAGACCTGAATCTGTAAAATACGTGAATGAATCTCCAAATACTACGAAAGTAGTCTGCAACCAAAAGGATTTAAAGAGACAACCAGAATGGAATTTTTACGATACGCTCCACAACTCGTGGCGACAAAGTTATTTAACCGTGAGGAAAGAACAGTGAATTTAGTCCTCTTTAAATACATAGAGGAACCTTTTTCAAATGCTTTTCACATTCCGACAGCGAAGGATTTAAATATTGAAAAAGCGAATTAAATTCAGATTGAGACGCTTAACAATAGAAGCATGGAGTTGTTAGAGAAAGTAGGAATAGAACAACTCAACGGTCAGCGGGCTGTGTATATATAATATAGATAAAAATTTGATTGAATTAAGGACTGGTTTAATTTCAATTGCAGCGTGGGGGCAGTAAAACACAGAAGAAAATTATAAATAAATTTTCAATAAACAATCAATTACAAAGATATTAGTGATAAACAAGAGAATGTAGATATATAAAGAAACCATGTTTTATTTGTCAATAAAAAACAGAAGTCACCTGGAAACAAAAAGTGTTTGTAAGATTATTAAGCAATGATGAAATTTATATTTAATACACTTAAAAATAGTTTAGACTCTATATTGTATAATTAAACAAAAAGGAAAATAATAAAGGATGAAGAAAAGCGTTTGACTTCTTTTTCAAATTAACCGCTGTTTTAACGCGCAGTAAACGGCAGATTCTGTTTTTCAAAGGCAGCACCAACAAAAGGGTTTTAAAAAATATATTTGTGAGGAACTTGGCCCCCCAGTGCCAAATAGTTAAGTGGGGAGAAAAATACAAACCCGCTTTTGGAAAACATACAAGAAAGTCAGTTATAAATTTGAAGACATTAAATGCAGATATAATTAAGATGAGTTGTGCCATGGTTTAAATGACCTGTTTGAGCCTCGTCGATAGGTAGCAATCACTATGTATGAGGCTACCCCATCAAAGATACTAACAAAAGAACAATAGTAGTTAAAGTACATTAGATCCACGAAATATTCCCTTCACAGTCGTACGACAATTTGGTGGACGATAAGGGAGCAAATTGGGATGTTCACACTTTTTGAGAGTGTGGTGCGGCTAATTTGCACCCTCTCCCACTTTCACGACCCCCTGGGCAAAACTATTCGACGAATCAGGTGCACGACTGCGTGCTGCCTCTGATGTGAAATCCGAGGCCTTCGAATCTATATATCCTGCGGTATTATAAGTGTGTAGCATAGGAGATCACGCTCTCGCGTTATGATACACTGTCTATCCACACTCCCACGTGCGCTCGAGATACACTTAGGAGTCGAGGAGTGTATAGTAATGTTGAGAATAAGGAATATCTATTACTGAGTGGCAGCGATGCGGAGGAGCATGCTGCTTGGTGTTTATACTGCATAAGGCGTGAGCAACATGATGCTCGAGCCACGCGCTCACCGAGGCAGCGCCGGGTCAGGTGTTACGAGAAATCTTATTTATAGAGCCAAAGCTCAATATCTTATTTGGGACAGAATGTGAATATACCTGGATGGTCTATTAAATACAGAAGTGCCAGATCGACCCTTGACCTATGATATAATTACATTGAAAAACTCGCAGGATTGATAGCGTAACCACTCGCAAATAGAAACAAATCTACGGAAAGGGAAACAGGCTTGTATGCCTAAAAACTTGAAAAGGACAAGTATGTAAAAAATCAACAGATCAATCCGGGTAAACTTCAAGCAAGATATTCCAATGGGCCTATCCATGTGGTAAAAAAAATAACAATAATACCTGCTTCGGAATTGATTAAAAAGGAGTATTAAGTGTAAGAGGATAACCTCCGGAAACTTGTGAAAATATAGCTATAATCTTGATATATATTCTCTGATACATGAGGAATAAGTGTGAAAAGTAGATAAAAATATAATGACAGAGATGAAAACAAAAAAGAAGAAGAAGAATTTCTGGGTGAGGACAAATTATAATGAAGAGTGTCTCTTGAGAAACTAGCTGGAGACGTTCAATTAAGTAGAAGTGTTTATTAAAAGACTAATTTTTACTATTATTAACTATCATATATTGTAAAAAGTGGGTAATATTGTAATGATACTTTTTCTAGCAACACTTTGCACTTTTCTTGTAATTTTTTGTTTGTGAGATAATCAGAAAGGGCTCGCGCTTAGGAAAGATACTGAATGAATTAGCTGATGAATCAGATTGGCTATCAACAACTGATATGGAGGCTCATTTCATGACTCTATCTAGCCACTTCCAGAGTCAACGCGCCGATAACTTCTGGAGAGGCTATATTAAAGGTGTACGGGACGGTCATTTTTATTAGAACGAAATTAGCATGTATGTGGCAGTATACCATGTGATGTACACGATGTGACAGAGCATAGGCATTGCAGTACCTCATTTCGGTGGAGTACATCTAAGTAGACGATCATTGGTGAACCTCGGTATAACAGCTTTTTGTGGTGACGTAGCAAATATCCTTAGTAGTGAAGAAACAGTTTAATGGCATGAGCGCTACTAGCTCTGCCCAAACGCGCCAGTACAGGTGCGGCTAGGTTGTCAGAGATTTGAAATGTAATTGGTTAGAATCCGAAAGGGACGCGAAAGAGCGCAAACTATATACGGACTGTAGGCTGCGACCTCTTCGAAGTGAGAGGTCGTAGCTTTAAGAAAGATTTTGTTTATCTCAGCTTGTCCAAGTGAGAGGGTAGTGTTAATGGATGGCGTGCGGGAGTTTTATAGATTTGCAAATGGTTTTTATAATTTACGAAAATTTTAGTCTAGTTAAATTATATCGATTATTAAATTATAAATATTCAAATTGTTAAATATTCATATTGCTTATTTCGCAGGTCCTCGCTAATGAAAATTTGACATAATCTTTCCATTGACATGATTAAGATTAAATATAGCTTCTACAAATGTAGGCATATCTCGCACTACTCGTCAGTCGCATATAATGATATATATATATATAATATAGATAGTTATATGATATAATATATATATACTCAGATATATACTAGTATATAGCTATATATATATATATATAATATATATATATGAGTAGTAATAATGGTAATAATATAATAAAGTTTTAGTAATCAGATCACAAAATGAGTATGTATAGATAGTTATATATTATATATATATATATATATATATATATATATATAGTATATATTAAATGTATATAGTATATAATATATAGTATATATATTTAGTATAATATATATAATAACGTATATAGTAGGTATATAGTAGTGATAAGTGATTAAATATATATAAATATATTATGATATCACTATTAGTGGCGCTTATTGAGTGAGTAAGTGCAGTTACTTGAGCTCGAGATTTACATATTAATGCGCTTGGCCGTGAGATCATGACATGATCGGCTTATGCGTGCGTGGTCATAGGTCTTGAAGTCTTTGAGCGATAGTGAGTGTATTGTTCTGATACCATAATTGTATAATGTACCGTGTGACGGTACGGATATAAGGAGATAGAGGACGTATATGATGCGGTATATATAATAACATTGATAGTGGGATTTACGTAGTAATTATGATGTTAATTATAATTATGTAATCGGTAATATATAAGTATTTACCGGTACTAGTTAGAGGAATGATTAAGGTAATGCGGATCAATGTAGGGTATGTAGGGAAGCATTGAGTGACACTACGCATGTCTTATATCTACAGTGTTGCGCCGCAAGGAGTAAATGATAAGCGCGTTAAGTATTCGACGACAAACTCTGCGAGACGTATGTAGTGTGGCGTTATAAGAAC
>JABUQX010022010.1:7500-22005 GCA_015478945.1 Trachelipus rathkii
TCCACAAAATCTCATCATGTGTAAGTATACACACCCTCGCATACATGGCCAACGCTGTGTACGAAATCGAAAATTAGAAAATAAAAAGAAAAACAATGAACAGCCTCTGGCAACAACATCCTGCCAACACTCGAGATTTAGGCTGCGCGTTACAGGAGAAACAAGGCGGCTTCTCACCCAAGCTTCAAACCCCCTTTCCCCCATCCAAGAGGGAAAATTACTTGAAAATTCAACCCAGAACCTCGTAGTGTAGTAAAAAAAAAAAATGAAAAAAACAAAAAAAAATATTTTAAAACATTTTAAACCTGAAATCAAAACTACTACTACTAATAATAATAATAATAATAATAATAATAATAATAATAATAATGATGTATCAATAATAATAATAATAATAATAATAATAATAATAATAATAATAATAATAATAATAATAATAATAATAATAATAATAATAATAATAAAAATAAAAATAAAAATAAAAATAATAAAAATAAAAACGATAGTGATGAATATACAGACATTGAAAAATAATAACTATGAATTTTTTTGTGATACTGTGAAAAGACCCACGTAAAAATCTCTGTAAATGGCATTAGCATGTGCGCCATCTGGTGTTGAAAATTAACAACTAAAATTCAGATAAAAATAATCAAGTTAAAAATGCTAAAAATCATACAAATGTTATATCAAAAATAAAGCCAAAATCGGCAAAAATGTAAAACAAAGGTTCCAAAAATTGGTAAGGTGTTTTTGTCTTATAATTCTATTATCTATTGTTGCCTGAAAATTATACATTTATTTATATATGATAACTATTATAGGATATTCATAAGAAGATTTTCTTATAGCTAAAAATTTCAAACAGCCAATGACTCCAATGTTGGAGTTGCCACATAACGCTATATAGAATAAATATGCAAACTGCCCAAAATATCATTTCGTAAAGATCAAAATAAATAAATAATAAATTTAAAATGAAAGTTACTTAATAATCTAGTAATAAATAAAAAAAAAAAAAAAAATTCATAAAAGTTGGTACTAAAATACATAACAAATAAATATTTCAAATTAATTTATTTAAAAATGATTTTTATATCATGGCGAGATGTCGCGGCAACTTTCAAATAGGCTGCTTGTTGGCCTCAGCTGACGAGCTGAAGCTGGCAAGATCAGCTGATGAGAAGGTAAGCCAGAGATATCTACGCTGGGCTGTATAAAGCAAACAGGATATTTTCGAACAAAGTGGAAGAGAACGGTGGAGACAGGGTTAAACAGAAATTCCAAAATCCGGAATTGGAAGGACTGAGAGACCATTGTTTCCCAAAATTTAAATCTCCCTTTTTCTTTGATATCTTGTCAGCTTTTCAATAAATCTCAATCCATCATGAGAGTCTTAAAAATTTCATTAAAAATAAAATAATAAGTTACCATCAAAAAGAACTATTATATTATTGAATAATTACGATCTAATTAAAAATCAAAAATATTTTTTCGATGAGCCATGTATTTGATGAAAATTAAAATGTAATTTATTTTTAAAATTGCCTTTTCAAAATTTGAAAGTTCGGGAAAGAGACCTCTTTTGGTACGAACCCACGAACGAATAGAAAACGGAATTAGAATGGCCTACAATTGTTTCTAAAAATATACTGACTTTATATATAGAGGAAAATAAGCATTTTTAATATTATTTCGTAAATCAATTACATATAAAAGATATTCCATATTTTAGAGAAAAATTATATAATTTTTATATATCAAAGATGATTAAAAATTTATTAAAATAAACAATTGTCAAAGCAACGGAGCTCTAACGAGACTTGCTATAACTATATAAATGTATAATTCAGATTATGCTGCATGATAATATGACTGCTAATTTTTCTTTTTCCAAACTTTTACTCTTTGTAGACAAAAATCTTTCTTTTAATATTAAATTGATCAATGAAAATATTAAGAGTATTAAAAAAGAAAAAAAGAAAAGAAAATGCACTCAGCAGGCTACTCTCTTCACAAGGACGATGCTCCTTTAAAAACAAACTGACAACCACGTTTCTCAATGAACACCGTGAGTGGTCCTTCTCATCAACGAACGGACCAATCAGAGCAAAGCTTCTAAAAGGCCTTAGACGGAAGCAACCAAAATCTCTTCTCGCTTGTCACCCAGTAAACGCCCTCTATCGGCCAACAACAACAACAACAGTTCTCGCACACCCAACAGACAAATATAAATTGATAATAAAACATAGGAGAAAGCAGAAATGGAATATCATTTTGAACTCTACAATTCAAAGGTAGACTTGCAGCTGTGAATTACTGAATCTTGAATGCATTTAAAGGTAAATCAAAGGTTAATACGAAGTTACCGGACAGGTTCCTTAAAATTTTCAATTAAATAAATGATGGAAACATGAAGTTCGCCTTTGCGAGTATGACACTGAAAAGTAAACGCAAAACGAGAACCGAACGCAACGATAAGAAAAGAGTGGGAAGACTGCTACAAAAGTATAGAGAGACCCAGTATTTCAGACGAAGGTTACCTGTGTAATTAAAAATGTCGCTATACGAACTCGTATTTTTATGAGGTTTTCTTTCTCTTTCTAAATTAGTGTTTCAACTCCTTTCCTTCCTCTTTCCTCCCATATGTTAATTATTCATCAGAAGGGGGTGTGAGAAAGGATGTCGGTGGAAACAGTAAATCAAGGCCTCACCTTGATTTACTGAGTCCGACAATCCTTTTTCCAAGCCGGGATCTACCAGTTCTAAGGTGAAATTACGATAGGGAATCCTTGTGAGACAATAGCATGCATTGTCATTAGAAGGTATGCAAACTGTAAGAGGCTAATTTGCCGGTCTCATGCATCCACCTTAAAATCACTGGTGAAGCCTCCATACTTGTATACCGTATTTATTGTATTTAAACTCCATTGTCTGGCATCTCTTTCTTCCCCAAGAAAGAGACGCCAAACAAAGAGTTGGCATTGGCGGGAAGTGCCCAAGATGGGACACCGCCAAGCGAACTCGAGATCAGTCCTTGGATACCCCTCCTACGATGTGGAGGTATCAAATCCGACCTCCTGTTAACAGGTCATTTAGATTAGGAATTCTTGCCATTTTTATTTGTTAGTTTTATGTGTGTGTTATCATTCTAACGACATTTTGTGCATAGAATTACCTCATTTACTTAATTGCTCAAATCCATATCTGTCAATTGTCCGTATCACTATTGTCAAATAAAGCACTACGAGGAAAGTACTCTCAATTAACCCCCCCTGATTGATGAGTGCAAGCTCATTAATCATTTTGATAGCCAAAGTGATTTTGGCATATATATATATATATATATATATATATATATATATATATATATATATATATATAGAAATATATATATATATTTATATATTATTTTTTTTAAAGTATATATATATATATATATTATATATATATATATATATTATATATATATACATATATATATATATATTATTATTATAGTGTTAAGAGTTATATATATATATATATATAGAAAGTTATATATATATATATATATATATATATATATATATATATATAGTATATATATATATATATATATATATAAATATATATATATATATATATATATATATATATATATATATATATATATATATATATATTATTTTATATATATATATATATTTTTGTATATATATATATATATATATATAAGGAACCAGTGGAAATATTTATTAGGACAACATTTCGGATCATTCTTGAACCATCATTATGCTCATAAATAATATAATAAATAATCAATAAATAAATATATTTATTTATTTATAAATAATTATATTTTACATAATAATAATAATAATAATAATAATAATAATAATAATAATAATAATAATAATAATGCAAAAAATTTACACAATAATAATAATAATAATAATAATAATAATAATAATAATAATAATAATAATAATAATAATAATAATAATAATAATAATAATAATAATAATAATAATAATAATAATAATAATAATAATAATAATAATAATAATAATAATAATAAAAATATATATATATATATATATATATATATATATACGTATATATATATATATTTCCATAAATATATAAAAGATATATATATATATATATATATATATATATATATATATATAATAATAATAATAATAATAATAATAATAATAATAACTATAACAATAAATGATGAAAATCTAAACTGCAGTTGTTTACCTTAAGGGGAATCATGCTTACAAGGAAAGGATACGAGAGAATATAATTTATATGTAGTCAACATTAATTACGGGAGGCGGAACCTACTAAGTTAGATATGATGGTTGTAAGTTTTAGTATTTTTTTTTTTTTTTTAATCGATTGTTGAAACTTATAAACTATTAAGAGATATATATAGTTTTGTATTTCAAATAGCTTTATTAAATTCTGGTTTATATTCATGAATATGCAGTCTTCAGAAAAAAAGTGACTGTAAAGGTTTGAGATGACAGTGTCTTGAAACGATTAAGAATTACATGATTTTAGGGTCAGGTGTACGTTGTGCATGTTGCATGAACGTGTGTTTGATAAATATTTACTGTAGTTTAACTGGGACAGTTTAGATAGACCCATGTGGCTTCATACTGTCTCTCTATTTAATGGGTTAATATGCTCAACACAAAAGATTACTCTTTGGTATTAAGTGGAGCTATCGAGTAAAAGCTGAAAGCTATATGTATGCAATCTCTAGTACAAAGAAATCTATTATAGAAGTTGTTCGAATGTATGAACCTCGCTTGCAACGGGGACAGTTATATATTCAGTATATTTATAACTTCAGACATGATGTGTTATGGGAGTAGAAGTAATTTATATTGTTATGTATTATATGAACTACTATAGAATATGAAAAAAGTGGAATTATGAGTATATATTTATGATGAATCGAATTAGTTATGAAGTGTAGAAGAGTGTGTTAGTGAAGTTGAGTACAGAGTGGTAGAAATTAAGGTGCATAATACTACGTATGTTGGTAAATTTGAGGTTTTGTGATAGGAGGTACTTACTTGTTATGACTACACCTGGGTACTCACAGGTGAGGTATGAATACCATATATATAATATATCATACTTTAGACGCAATATGCCTATTGAGTGAGGGTCGAGTCGCGGTCCGTGAATTGACTTAGGGTGTGAGATTTTATCATGATGAGTCGACGAGTTCTACATCACTTATATATATTACAGTATATATATATAAGGCTGGGCTTTCTTTTCGACTTTAGTCATATTATTCATGTGTGTTGTTATACATTTTCTTTTCCTAACATGTCAGTATATATATCATATATATATAACTCACACTTATACTATAATCACTATAATATATATATATATATATATTATATATACCTAAGTTATTTATGGAGAGGATAGAAAGGAGATAAATAATTATTATATATTAATGTATTATTATTATAATTATTAATATATAATATATATATTAATATTATATATATATATATTATATTATATATATAATATATATTTTAGTAACTTATATTAGGTACCCCTTGTAAGTTATATTATATATACAGATCACAGGGGTAGTTAAAGGTAGTGAGTAACTAATGAATCACTAGTAAAATCCGTGAGCAATTAGGATGAGTACATTATATATTTTCTTAGAATAACATATATAATATAAGTGTATAGGCAGATAAACCTATATAATACTATAATACTCAACCCAGTTAACTAGAATGACCGCTTTTCTATCTCATACCAGTCTATATTCGCATTTGGACTTTCGCAAATTCCCGACCAAAAGTTTATACATAAAAATTTTATTGTTTGGCAATATCACTCGCTACTTCCTGAAAACTCACTGTGAATGGCGACTAGTAAATAATTGGCTATCTAGACGGAACTTATGGTTAGGGAAACAGAATTTTATACAAATACTTTATATGTGGGATGAAATTGGATATAGATGATGCTGACGTTTAAGGTTGCCGTGAGTCTCAAGGTGTAATAGTCCATGACTTATTAATAATTTGAGTATATGATAGCGTTATCTGAAAGAATATGAATTGAATTTCATATTGATTAGCGATATCTATTACTCTTAATGTATGATGATAATGATATTCAATATTTCGTGAAGATCATAACTGTTTGAAGCAATGTTCATGCTACATGGTATATTAGTTTGATTATTCAGTGTGCATTCTTGGGATTACTGTCGTTTATTAGTTCCCATGACAACGGAAACGTACAATATGCAATTGTAATTATTCTTGGAAAGGAAAGGAAGAAATGACAAGACGAGAACATTTTGTCAGAATCAAAATGAGAAAAAAAGTAAAGGAACCGATAAAGCTTTAACGAACGAATTCGGATTATCTGGAAATCTATATAAATAAAATATAGGACATGAAAGAAAAATCATAAAAGATAGATGTGTAAATTTACAAGATTTAGGTAATGAATGATCTTCTTATCTTCGTCAAGTTTGAAATTTGGTTTTGTTCTGGCAGCGAAAGTTCGGCTCTTTCAAAACACTAATCAAAATAGGAAATACTACAGAGATATTTTTAAAAGAAAAAGTAGATAGAGTTAAAACTAAGTTTCAGAATTAATAACCTCTATCAAATAATCATCCAATTTAGTTTCTCCACAGACGAATGGTCAGATACTCAACAAACAGTTTTCTTCGTTTTCTCCGAAGTAGCTCCTGCCGTTGACATGCTATGTCTCATGACAACCAAATTTTACGTGTTCGTGCTCTGACCTTTCCACTGACACTCGTCATAAAGATTGTCCCAGGTGAATATCTAAGGGCGTACTTTAATGGAGATGTTGTAAAATGGAATCTACTGAAGATGATGATTCACAGATTGTGTTGTACAATGATGAGAGTGCTGGACTTGCTAGCAACTATAATGAAATTTGAGTTTTACTCTTCTTCGATGAACTAAACCCACTATATTCGTTAGATCACACTCAAACATTACGGCAAATGTTGTAGTAATTCAGATATCATAGATGTCACTACTGTCGAGTGTTTCATATTACACTCTAATCAATATATAGTTCACAATTAGCCGGCCACTACTGTAATCAATTCGACATGGCTCAGTAAGAACTGAAATATACAATTACACAGGCCAGAATATAAAGGTTCGGGTACTTTTCGTAATGCATTGCGTTGCTCCACCACACGGAATTATGATTAAAAGGTTGCTAGCAAGTAAACTTAATGAAATCCTACAGCTCAGTACGCTGCCTCGGCCCTGACACATAAAAACACATACCAGATTCTATTCTTTTCCAAAATTCTGTATCATCACTCTCTTATAGTAGTAACCTGACACGCTGTGAGTGCGAGTGCGTGGTTACTGTGCCAGTTGCATTTAAAGATATCTATTATGATAAGCACTGACGAGCAAACATTGGTTGTCATCCTTCGGGTAATAACTCCGAGAGAGTCATTAATTCCTCAGATCATGACAGCTCAGGAATAGATAAATGATGATAGAGACGATATTGAGCACTTCGTCTCTTAAAATTTATGGTTCGGTTACATTTGTTATTTGTATCCATTAATATGGGAAATCATGGGACAATTGAAACATCGGTAAGTGGGAAAACTATTAGTTTATCCTATCACTCGTTAATTTTTGATAAACCTCAGAAAAGGAATATCAGACGTGCTAAGTGTTTGACTTAAACTTAAATGATCCCTGTTTGTACACCCATTTTCATAAAAATAACTTTGTAAACCTGCTTTCCTACTCTTATTCGCTTTGATGAATCTATAGCCAATACACCTGCTACTCTCAACACGTAATATATTATATATATATATATTAATAATATATATATATATATATATATATATTACTATATATATAATATATAGTATATATATAATATATATATATATATATATAATATATATAATTATAATCAATTTTCATTTCATTTTTTTTTATTTTTAGAAATTTTTCGTAACGCTGTGCGGTGCGGTGCGATCAAAAGGCCGCACCACGCACCGCACCGCCGCACCAATAATTTTTCTCGTGCTGCCGCACGACCGCACTTTTTATTTTTTCTTATCTGAACTGAGGCATGTTGTGATATCGTAGAGTGGAGCGTGTCGCAACGCAGGTCTTGAATTCGAATTGGTGACTGTGTCACCGTAGCGAGTAATCATAGGACGAGGCATATGCGGTTCGAGTACTAGTGCGTGAATGGGCTAGAAGCGTTTGGGTATACGTGAGCTAGGAGTACGAGGTCAGACAAGGTGGAGCACGCGTGCGTCGGCAACCTAAGTTTCCACTAATTAAGGTATGAGGGCGTAAGGCTGGGCTTTCTGTTTCGACTTGTGTATGTTCTTCTACTGCTTTCTTTCCCGATGCCCGTCGCGCACCTTACTCCATTCTTGGGAAAAGATAAGAAGATAAGAAGAAGAAGATATATTATATATATATATATATATATATATATATATATATTATATATAATATATATTATATATATATTATATATATATATAAGTATCTATATATTATATATATATAATTATATTATAATCATTATAGTCAATGGCTCATAAAGAAGCGGACACACTGGGTTGAATAATCAACTCCATGGTGGGGCCTGGCATGTAACACATATTTTAAATGTCAAAAAAATTTGAATGGCGAAATGAAAAATTGAGGTCAAAAATAAAATAAAAATTAAATAATTATAACTTACATTATAAATAGTCCTAATATTACATAACAAAAGCATATATTGTAAAAATTTTTTATTTCTGGAGATACAGAGCAAATCAAGTTACTGCTAAAGTGGGAAGATTCAGATAAGGTATCGGATAATCTTTTAGAAGGTGTTACCCCGCCATTCACTCCTATTATGCACCTTTCTTCTCGCCTCTGCCAAACTCACATTTTCTTCCAGGTATTTTCCTTTACTGACTAATCCACTTTTTCGTTCGATCTCCCAGTGTCGATTCAACATCCACTTCCACCATGCATTCCGCTTAACCAACTGATATCATGCCATCTTTCCACATGACCAAACCATCTCATATACTTCCTTTATTCTCCTCAATTTATCCCTTTCTTCGCACCACACAACTCTCTAATTCTAATACGTTCATTCCTCATTTTATCAATTCTCACTACCTAACACGCCCCTAAGATTGTCCATACTGAAACAAAATTGGAACTTTAGAATTATACCTCTTATTCGACCATATCTCACTACTATACATTAGAACAGGTACAAACATACTTCTATGTAAGACCTACGATCAAGGACTTAATCCTGTTCACTATCACAACGATTTAATTTGGACAGCCACGTTCCTACATTCAAATCAAACTTTCCTACTAACTCTGATCATCTTTCCTTTTCATCTACATATATCGCAATATTTAAACTCATGACCACTTTTTTTCTGTTCACAGCATCTAACATACTTCAACACGAGGACGTCCCCTCATCGCCCTGACATACCTTATTCTTCTCTGCGTTTCTTTCAAAACCTTCTCCTTCTTACACACCCTGCTATAGATTCTCTACCATATCCTCTCAAACTCTCTTAAGATTCATCACACACAGAAACTAAAATCATCCCATATATAGGTAGGGACCCCACTCTCTCCATTCTCCATCATTCTAACACATCTGCCACCCCACCCAAAATTTTCAACCTCATCCATTTAAATTTGAATAAATAATGAGACATAAACTAGCATCCTGGCTTACTCTGCTATTAATAAGTTAAAACAATACTTCGACACAGTTGTATTCTTGCACACGCTTCACTATCCTCAAACACATGTTTTCGATTCTATTCAGAAGCACTAATCACGAACACCATAAATTATAAAACCTGGTCATAGACGTTCTTTTCCTATTATCCTATCATAGCGCCTGTTTCAAATCATAAAACCTAATTCAATTTATTCTTCTTCTCCCTCAATTTTCTCAATCATTGTTTTCAATGTAAGATTTTGATTTTCACACTTCCTCTACCACTCCTAAACGCACTTGTTCTCACAATCAAGTCCTTCAGTCATCAACGCACTCTTCGGACAAGGATACGACAATATCTTTCCTACAACACTCAATAACAAATTCCCCTATAATTCTACAGTTCTTATGCTCTTACTTATATAAGGTACTATTACTGCTCTCTCCAATCCTCGAACTAATATTCCCTCCTAAACGCTTTTTACCAACTTCAAATCCAATATCCCATCTCGCCTGCCGTTCTTGATATTTCACAGACAGTAATTGTCATCTATACCTGCAGATTACCATTCTTTAACTTTCTCACTCTACCCTTACCTCCTCCTTGCTAATGACCTCATCCCCAAAATACTACTTAATTCTTGCACCATAAACCGCACACAGATTCACTTCACCTCTTCATTATAGTTAATTATTATAACAGATTTTCATTTATTCAGTTTACAAAAGGCACCATCATATTCATTATTCTAAGACAGGTTCCTTATTTCATTCTTAACCTTTCGGCTTTCCTTCCAGAAGAGCTTCCTATTCGGTTGTAGTCCATTCATCTCCCTTCAAATGTTCTTTTTACCTCTTCATTTCTTCCTATCGTATGCACTTTTAGTATTGTCTTTTTCCTCTTATAACAATTCTAATTTTTTCTTCTTGAAACTTCATGCATTGGCCTTTTAGTAATTCATAACCACGCTTTCTTTTTTTACTTTTAACCGCTTGCATCACCCTTTCATTCCACCACTCACTGTTAACATTCTACTTCCTACTCATTAGCACATCCACATACTTTCCGTTTGCACTGCTAACATGCTTCCTTTCATTTGTTCCGATTTGTATCAGTTTCACTTGTTCACATTCAACAGCTGATTTACTTACGAGCGCTCTTAGATACTTATCCTTATACCTTGTTCACTTAACTCTCACTCTTAATTCTAGCCCACTTCTTCGTATCAGCTTCCTCTCCATCCAAGCCCCATAACTTAATTTTACATAGAACAACAATGAATTACAATAATCCCATTCTAAACCCCTCACTGAATTTAACATCAAGCACATACTTCAAATCTCCTTCTTCACCAACAAAATCAATCATCTTTTAACTTCGATACCAACTCTAGTATTTTTATGGATACTCTTGTGTTTAAAGGAAATATTACTTACGAACACAATACCTCTCCTCACAGAATCAATCACCTTCCTACTCATTTTCTTCCGACATCCCAAAACCACCTGTTATACATCTCTTTTCTGACTACCATTATCCTAACCATGTTAGGTCCCCCAACACATGAATCTGAAGCTCCTAACTTACCATCCAAAAATCATTCCAAATTAATCCGAACTAATCATGATCCTTCAACATTTCCCAGATGGAGTCCATACGTCACAAAACCAACACTTTGGCTTCAGAACTTAATGTTAACCATTAGAATTGATAGTACATACACACACAAAGTAACATAAGCTGCGTACAAAAGTCTCTCATCAAAATTGGAATCCATCCTCCCCTCTCCCCTCTGCATTCCTTTCTCACACAGCAACACCCATTTCATACACCATCATCATAATTTCCACCGCTTCCTTTTCATCTTTATTTTCAGTAAACACGCGAAGCAAAATCAATTCTTGATTTTCTAAAATACATCCATCATGTCTTACCCTTTTTTCGGAGTGGTAATGTCTCGGAATCTCCATGTACCCTATGAGCGATTCATAATTTCGCCGAAAATTAGAAGAAGTTTACGTGCGATCACAAACGACTTCGTAGATAAGTGGTATGGGCAGTCAAAAACCAACTACCACCTCACTTAGTCGCTTCCTCGACAAGCAGGCACTATCGATGTGGGCAATTCTTTCCCCACGAGCATATAGATATAAGTAAAGGGATGTTCTGTAAGATGTTCTAGAAGAAGGGTGAGGGCGTTAAGTATGTGTATATGATAATGTGGATAAATGGTGGTCAGCAAAATATGTTGCCTGAAGGATGAGTGTGGGAAGAGAAATGAAACGCAAAAGAAAATGGCACCATAAAATGGATGTAATTTCATCGCTCGAGTATGCGTGTACTCTCCCTCTATATGGCGTATACTCTTCCTTATATTATAATCTTATATATATTATATATATATATATAATATTATATATCAATATTATATATTATATATATATATTTTATATACTATATATATATAGTATCACTGCTACAAATTTCAACTGCCAGTGTGATAGGCTATTGCAAAAATGATCCCTTTAAGTAATTTCATCACTGCTGGGATGTGAATCCTGGCCTAGCCAGAATGTCTGCGTAGTGTTTGGATCGACACGGCCAGGATGGCCTAAAAGTAAAGCGCGAGAATGTTCCTCGTGGTGAATATATACCAGCCAACAGGAAACCACACGAAGCACTACCCGTCAGACTCGGGCGTAGCGACAAACAGGGCACCGCGCAGAGTGAAATACTTTATAATCGGGGAATATATTGTAATGATAATACCTATCACAGCTGCTTGAATTGTACAGTTGTTATAACATAGCAATAAATCTAATTTTGTAAATAAGGCAAATAAAAGCAAAAGCTTCAGTTTAATAATTTCTTTTCTTAAGCGTCTTAAATTGTCAATGGCTTCTTCACACAATTTAGTTTTACAATCGTTTTTCGATGATCCATTACTATGTGAGTGAGACAAGGTGAGCTGCAGCTGTTCGCGTAATAAACTGAAAAGAATCATGAAAATTTAGCTCTGACTCTTCTGCTGACGATGGTTTTACCGTAGTGGGGAAAGTGAAGCTGGAAGTTCCATTTTCACATCTTAATGGATTGGTTTTAAAGAATTGTGGCATAAAATGTGTTCATATCAGAAAAAAAAGTGAGAGTGAAAAAGAAGTCCCATTCTTCTGACAATGTGATTATTGTACATAAAAATAAAAGGCTACATAACGGAATTACATCAAGAAATAAACAAATTATATATTTGGCTACTTTTGACGCAGTGAAGACAATGATATCCTTCAATTGGTGAAAACACTGGAATAGTTTTTATGATTTGAAAACAGCTCTTTCAGCTCACGTTCATCAGTGCGTAAAGTGAAAATTATTTTAGTAATGGAGGAAATATTTTGAAGCCCCCAGAATATAGGTTTCCCCTGAAATGGAGAATTGCTAATGTTTTGTCATTTTAACCTAGAGCGTTATTCAAAGAAATTTTATTTAATATCTTTAACTACGAAACTTTTTAATTTTCATTTAATTATTTTTTAAATATGTGAATGGTTGCTATAGGTAAGAAATAGTTATTTACTTTTTGTTTTCATTTATTTGTATTAAAAGGTAAACCTGAAATTTCTTGGACGGGGTTTGCAATTGATTATTGATGTGCTCATTCCAAAAATGTAATCGGTTTTTGCAAATCACATCGCATTTGTGAGATATTGTGTGTAAACAGATTTGTAAAATTTTATGATATTTACCTTTTTCAAGAGGGTCAATCACAATTATTGGGATATATATATAATATGATATATATAGTATATATATATATATATATATACTATAACTATATATATATATTCATATAGTAATATATATATATACTATATATATAATTATATTATATATATTAATATATATATATATTTATAATATATATATATTGGAATATTATGAAGGGAGAGAAACAAATCGAATTGATATGATACATGTCTTTGATAGGTATAATGTTAAACATATAACAACTATGATAAAGAGTAATATGGGACAACATATGAATGTAATAGAAGGAATGGGTTTAGTTAATGTAACATACCAACGATGGTAGTTAAACTTTCTTCGTCAGACGTTACGTTGTGCATAGCGGTCTGGATATATCCCTCATCAAGTCTAACCAATAGTCCGCCATGCATTTCTGATATCCCAATTGCCGCTGGGTAACTGTCCTTCCATGAACTTAGATCTTGATGGAAGCGTTTACCCTGCTCATCACTAACATCGCTAGTTTATCCGGAAATTTTCTTAGGCGAGAATGTAAGTAGTGCAACTTATACTCATTCTACATCCATGAGAATTGATAAACTGTCTAAGGCAGTTTCTGTACAATGTTAGTCGTTCTCGGCTTTCCTGTTTCCCAGAAAATTCTGTGCTAACATCTGAAAGCATGTCAGCGCTCTTGCATCTAACACGTCATTGTTTGTCGCAAAGGCAGCATTCTTTTTAACTAAGGAGTGTCCGTATTTGTGGCCATCAATATCCCACCTTTTTTTCTTCTCGTCAGTCAGACCAGGAAACGTTGAGCATATTTAGCGGAAGCATTCACTATCATTGTCCAGGGCTTTCACAAATTGTTTCAATCAAAACAAGGGTTTTATGTGTAGTGGGAGGTAAGATGATGTTTTTTCTCTACTGTACAAGTTGGTTCGTACGATTTCCTGGTCACCCTGGTGTCAAGGTTTCCCCGG
>JABUQX010022011.1:0-22500 GCA_015478945.1 Trachelipus rathkii
AAAGAGAGAGATAATCTTTTCGGGCCTCTGCAAAAAACATCTCTACGCAATTTCTGTAATCTGCTTTCCCCTCTTATTCGATCTGATGATGTGTTCTAATTCTCCAACTGAAAAGGTCAACCTCTTCGGCCTCCTATTTCCTCTAACTCAACCTGGACGATTCTTGGCATTTCTCTTCCTACTCCTTCTCTCTCAGGTGTCCTATCTTTGCTGTGATTTCATTTGATCGGGTGCATGGGCCTGAAATTATGAATGTTAGGAAGGCTAACTTAAATGGCATTCCTCCTGAGTTTGAGGAGTGTTGCTTCATGCTATCTCGTCCTCGTTCACATTCTTTCTATGTTATACTAGCACTTTCTCTCATTGTTGGAAACTCACACATGTCCAGCCTATTCCAAAACAAGAAAGCCGCTCTAATAATTCTAGCTATCGCCCTATAGCTCTTACTTTGTATTCTATCTAAGATCCTTTTTTGAAACCATTCTCAACTCTCACTTTTAGATCATCTGGAAACTCATTCCGATCACAGTACGGCATTCGGCGCTCGAGGTCTACTGGCGATATACTTTCCATCTAACTGATTCGATTACCTCTCAGGGTAGTGCTTGCTACGTTGGAGAGAGCGAGAGGGTGAGCAGAGAGTGTAACGCATTAGTTATATACTTGCACAGGAGATATGAGATAGGGGGGTGCACACTCGTAGATATACGTGTATGACGGTGTGTGGTGTGTAGGCGTTCTCTCGTCGTTTATATATATATGGTGGTGTGTTACATATATACTCGGCTTTTGATAGATATAGGCTGTTGTTTGATCGAGGTTGCATTTGGTGCGACTTCTCCTTTTCTGTTATAGTGTGTTCCCTCGGGTTTGTCTTATTCACTTTTTTTACTTTTCATTAAATGACCTTCTGTACCTCTAACTCTATCCCACTCATATGCCAATGTCTCGAAACTTCATTCTTCAACTTGAATCAATTCTGCTCCCTCTTTTACTTCTAATTGCCTCTCGTCTTAATCTTTCCGATTCTATTCTCGCTGATTCTGGATAGAATTTCCCGGTGGGGTCGTCTCTTCCATGTGAAATTCAATTCTTTAAAAACCAACTTCTACAACTCCTTCTCCAAACCTTCTAACTTTCCTATCTCTTTCGACAATTCTCTTGTCTATCCTGTTGACAATATACATCCTTGGCCTTAACAAACAAAAAAATGTCTGGAAACCTCACATGTGTTCATCTGCTAGGGCCCAGGTTCAACCCCAGCAGGGTGAATAGCTCAGAAAGGAGTATTTTTACCAATACTTATTGACATTGCAGTTAAGCAGTTTATCTTATCAATAAATATAAGATCCCCGGTGCTGAGTATATTTCACCTTGTGCGCTGCCCTCTTGAACCCTACACCGAGCGTAGGATGGGAAGGACGCGGATGTCCTGTTTGGGTGGGTTGTTATATCAACAAGGAAAGAATTGATCGTGTTTCTTCTCTTTAAGTCCATTGTGGCGTATGGTCAAGGCCATACGTTCTAGTGCTGCTAGGGCCCAGGTTCATATCCCAGCAGGGTGAAATAGCTCAGAAAGGGGTATTTTTATGAATACTTATTGACATTTGCGGTTAAAGGAGTTTAGGTTATCAATAAATAGAATCCATAGATAGATAGAGTATTTTCACACTTGCGTGGTGCGAACGATGCTGACCCATAGCGCTGAGCGTGACAGGAGGGAGGCCGGATGTCCTTGTCTTGTTGGGATGTTATATTCACCACAGGAGAATTACCTCAGGCGTTCTTCTTTTAGTATGATTATATATATATATATACAATCTATATATTATACATATATATGATAATATATATATATGATATATAATATATATATATATTATATAAATAGATATATATATATATATAATTATATATATTATATATATATATTATATTATATATAATTATATTATCATCTAACTTAAGTCAACTTTTACGCCAGTGTATATGCATCTAGTTAGGCTTAGGTCTATAACATTGACAGTCCATATAAGTTAAGCCTCAGGTATTTAGCCCTCCTAGTTCAGGTTATGATAAGATTTGTTTAAATAAAAAAAACAGAATTTTTTTAAAGTGTGTATACTTTAACAAAACTTATCATAACCTGAAACTAGTAGTGTCCTAACGCGGGCTTAACCTATAGAATAATAACATTATGCAACATAAGGCTAACCTAGATTCATCATATATTATATATACTATATATTATATGTTATATTATATATATATCTTATATATTATATATAATTATAAAGTATATCTATATTGTTATCTAACATCTATATATATTATATAGTATATATATAATATATAAACAATCAACTTATTATTTTAAAAGTAAAAAATAGTTTAAAAAAAAAAAAAAATTATAATAAAAATTTAGTGATAAATAATCAAATTATTGATAATCATAAAATTATAGGTATCGAAAAAATATTAAATGAATATATATATATATAGGTATTTTTTAGTTTGTTGACTTGAGTTCACGTACAAAAAAAAAAAAAAAACAAAAAACATGAAAAAAAAAAAAAAATTTATAGCAAGGTTATATATCCGTGCTCTTATAAATTTGATACAGCTTAATTCAATTTTTAACTTTGTTTAAAGACAATTAGTTTGATTTTCTTTTTAGGCTTTAAGCGATACTTAAACTAGTTTGGTTAAATTGAAAGGTACAGGTTTAAACGTTGCTAATAATTTAAAGTATGCATGCTCTTTGTGATAACTGTGGGACTGTGTGCGAATAGAATATGTGAATAGCTGCCTCTTGTGTTGTGAATGCAGAGATGTGTTGCAAGGAAGGAGATATGCAAGAATGAGTGAATATGAACTGAATTGAAGAAAAAGTAATATGAGTTGAGAAGGAGGGAGTGTCAAGAAAACAGTTAGTAGGGATGTCGAGGCGAGGAGGGGGCGGGATATAGGGGTAGACAGGAATAAGGGATTCACCTAGGAGGAGAATGAGGGGGAAAAAGGATAAAGTAAGTGAAATAGGTCTGCAGATAAATATAGAGTTGTAGAAAATAGAAATAATATTTAAAGATGAGGATCTCGAAAGTCAGTCAGCTGGTGAACTGCAGTAACAGGTTCGACTGTCTTCAGATGGGGAGGGATCAGAAGTGCCAATGGTAATGTTGAGTTTTCTAAAGGGAAGACGGATACAATGCTAATGGGAGACTCTATGATACGATACTAGGATAGGACTTTTCAAAATTAAGAATAAAAAGAAACAATTGAGAGTATGTTATCCAGGTGCCAGAGTGAGTGATATCGTGGATGGGATAGATAGAGAGATTGATTCTACCAATGTTGATTCAAATGTGATGGTGCATGTGGGTACAAATATATAGGACATAGAAGGTCCGAAGAATTAATAGCAGATTATAGAGATTGATTCAGAAGATGACAAGCTAGTGGAAGAAAGTGCATGTTTTCTGTGGGATTTTACCTAGGTAGGTGGCAGGTCAGGAATGGGGAGTTGGGCTTTAGGTGTAAAATGAAAGGGTTAGGTAATTATGTGTTTTTCAGAAAAGATTAGGTTTTTATTTTGTGGAGAGAATTTCTGGATAAAGATTTTTTGCAGCAGATGGAGTTCACTTGATTCGTAAAGGTGTTGGGCTTTTCCAGCACAGTTTGGAGACTTGTTTGCAAAAAACTAGGTAAAAGTTTGGGGGTGATGGGCTAAATCTGGATAAGAAATAATAGCAATGGTCACTGTAATAGTGGTGATATAAATAACTAGTGTTGTTACAGGTTCAATAATGATGTTAGCAATAAAAATAAAGCATTTCGAATATCAATGCTTTTACACAAATGCTCATAGCCTTTAGACAATAAAAAAGATGAGCTGATTAGTTATCCCATAAATGAGAATCTAGACATTATTTTTGCATAACTGAGGCATGGGTTAATGAAGAATTATAAGGAGACTCCTTTCAGGATAATGTAAATAGAGGATTATTCACTTTATTTATAACAGCGTAGAGGAAAGAAGGTGGTGGTGTGGCGCTTTTATTAAAGGCATATTATCTGTATTAATGACTGACTTTTTCAAAACTTAAATTTATAATATTGAATCGGTATGGGTAGGTATCCTTATGGTTTCTTATATAATAGAATAGGGGCATTTTATAGACCTCTGGAGAGTCAAGAATTAGATGCGGAAATTGGTGAAAGAAATTGAGAAAGCATGCCGCAGTAAAGAAAAAGGTATAGTCATAATGGTGATTTTAATTTTCTGGCTTCAATGGATCTTTCTAATACGGCCAGAGTGTTCAGGTATTTATAAATTGTATACTAGAAATAATTTTTTGAGCCAGAATGGTCCATAGACCACAAGACACAATGCAGCTCATTAGACTTAATATTAATAATGATGAAAGTAGGTGGTAAGATTAGAGTTGAGGAGAAGTTTAGGATTGTAGTAATATAGATAGATTTAATTATGAAATGTGATATCTGGCCCAAATTGCAAGCTAATAAGGAACAAATCTTAGATTTCCGGTGATTTTAACAAATTACGAGACATGCTTAGTATAAACTGACTGGGATAAAGAGTTTAAAGACAAAATGTTTTATCATGGTGGGGACATTTAAGCAAGTTTCTTATATGAATATTCAGGTCAGTAAATGTTTTAAAAAATAAACCATTAGGGTGCGAAGAGAAAACCTGTTTGGTGAATAGAGAGTAAGAGATAAAATGTGTAGCTAGATGTTTTAAAATATTCAGGGTAGTAATAGGAAGATGATTTGAAAATTATAGAAATAGAAACTGAACTTAACCAGTCAATAAGAAAGCAAAGAGAGAGGCGAAATTAATTTAGCAAGGAATAGTAATAAGGACCTGAAGACGTTTTTTTTTAGCTTTATAATTTAAAAGTAAGAATAGGACATGGTCCTATTAAAATTGATGAAAATTTAGTTAGTTCGAATAAGGAGTTGGTCAACATTTTCATTGCTTATTTCTTGTTTGCTTCAGTGTTTACTGAGGAAGATTAGATACTAGTTTGGAATAATAGTTTTGTATGCATGTAAAAATAGACTTACAGAATTTGAATTTGATGTTAAAGAATTAAACGTTTATAGACCATATTGATCCAAGTAAACCTGCAGGCCTGATGGTAAACATGGTAGAATTTTGAAAGAGGGTAGTCACCAGCATTGCAAAGGCAGCTGTTTTGAATTTTAAGCGATTAAACGTTTGAGGTACCCAGATGAATGGAAAACGGCATATGTTGTGCTTTTATAAGAGAGGTAAGTAAGGAAGATTTGGGTTAAATTAATAGGCCGTTAGCCTAATACATCTCTGGTTGTAAGGTTTGGAAAAGTTACTGAAGGTCATATAGAGAAATATTAGAAGCTAACAAGGTATTGTATGACTCCAGCACGGTTTAGAAAGGGTAGTCCATAGACAAACCTTTTAGAATTTAATGGAATACATTACTGACTGCATTGACGGAGGAAGATCCAGTTGATATTATATTTAGACTTTAGCAAGCTTTTGATAAGGATTCCTCACAAGGCGGATGGAGAAGATATTGCAATGTGGTACAGGTGGAGTGGTCATAGTTGGAATTTAAAAGAGTGGTGTGGAATAGAAACAGTGTGTACAACTAATGGAATAAGTCCATATGGGAAATAGTGAGAGTGGTGTCCAACAGGGTTCAGTGCTGGGGCACTGTTGTTTTTCTCATATATATAAATGATTTAGACCAGGGACTTAAAGTGCAATGTTTCTAAGTTTGCTGATGATACAAAAGTGGGCCACCTCAGTTAGGAATAGTGAGGGATTTATAAAGATCAAAATGATCTTGATAACTTCTTGGGTGGGCAGATAGTGGCAGAATGAATTATTAAATAGTAAACAGTGTAAGGTTCTTTCACCTAGGTTCTCAAATAAAAGTTTAACTACGCTATGAATGGGGATTGGCTTTGAGTCTGTGGACAGAAAAAGATTTGGTGTGATTATAAGCAGGAATTTGAAGTAGCTAATCAGTGGTTGGAAGCTAGAAATAAGCTAATAAGATCTGGGCATAAATAAATCGCAATGTTGTTTACAAGGAAGCAAGGAAGTAATAAGTAACTATAAAATAGCTTATGTTAGGCAATAATAGAGTATTGTGCACAGTTGGGCCCCTTACTTAAAGAAGACTTGAGATATGGGCTAGAGAGGTGGCAACTGTAGAGCAAACAAAGATGAGTTTCTGGGTTTTGAAGGTAAGAGCTACGAGGAGAGTGCTGAAGGAGTTAGGAATGTTTTCTGTAGAAAGGCGATTTCTCAGAGGGGACATGATACAAGTCTCAAAATTTTTACTCTATTGATAATACGGGACCAATAAATTCTTTATAGTCAGAGCACGGACGGAGACCAGGGGGCATAACAAGAAATTAAGAAGAAAGCATGCATATGCTATCTTAATGTTGGAAAACATTCAGCAATAGGGTTGTTAATTTTGGAATTGATTTGCCACAGGAGGTTATTTTGAGTGTGACTCAATTGCAACATTTAAGAAAGGGGTTGGATAGGTATATGGATGGGTTGGGTATCACATAGTATTTTAGACGAAGCCAAATTGGCTGGTTTTTAGTTATAGTAGTTAGTAATGTTATAGCTACTGCATGTGTGACCATAACTTAGTTATTAAGGCATGTGGATGGTTTGGGTAACATGTATCATTTTTTTTTTTGACTAAGCCAAATTGGTGGATTTTGGTTAAAGAAATTGACAAGCCCTAGGATGCTTTTGTGGATTTGCATGAAGAGCATGGTTGGTTAGTGGTTTGACTGGGACAGTTTCGCTAGGCCCATGTGGCTTCTTCTGTCCCTATATATTTCTTATGTTCTTATATTCTTACATAGTATATTAAAATTATAAACATTTCATTTACAAAAATGGTTTTAAAAAATTTAATTTGAAGTTTTTTTACGCATTTTGAGTTTATTTTGAGTTAATATTTTCACTAAAAATATTATTAACGCTCTGAAAATTATAACAATTAGGCTTTTTTCCCATATCGTGTAGGGATGAGTGTATCACTTGAAATGCATTTAGATTATCGATACATTGTATGATAATATTTTTTTATAATCATTTTTTTCATCACATAAATTTCTAGGAATTCGTATTATAAACAAGTGTAAGTAAATATATCAAAGAAAAAAAATTTGTAAATAATATATTTTCGTATATATAAAAAAAAAAAGTACAAATTAATATTACACAAATACGGAATTTTATATATATATATAGTGTGTATATATATATATAATCAATATCTTTTGTTTCCATATATATATATAGTATTACTATTTATATTATATTATTATATATACTCAATCGCCTCACAACTCAGGGTGATCAGTCTAATACGACTACTCGCAGCTTGTTTAACGTACTCATAAATTATCTACTGGTACAATCTTAATTTTGCCTATATATATATATATTTATATATATATATAAGTTATATATATATATATATATAATATATATATATGAATATATAATATATATATAATATTGCGTAGTTATTATAAGGAAAAATTATTTTATTACTTATTATTTTTATTTTATTTATTACAAAATTTGTTTGCAAATTTTTTTTTTTTTATTATACGTAAACGAAATTTGGCAGAACAATGGAATTGTTGATAATCATTCAAAATTATTCGATTATCGAAAAAATAATAATGCAATTGATATATAAAAAATCGGAACAAAGCATCGATAGTGATATTCCTAAAAAAACGAGATAAATTAGCCGTCTATATTTTCGGAACATTAATTTATTTTTATATTTTTCTTTAAAATATATGGGTAACAATATTATTCTTTACAAAACCTTCAAATATTTTTCAAAACCATTTTTTGTTATGAAATGTTCATAATTTTAATATACTATGTACGTAAACTCAAGTCACATAATCTATATATATATATAATAGGTATATATATATATATATATAAGAGCTATATATATTATATATATATATATATATATAAGTGATATATATATATATATATAAATTAGAAAAAGCATTGATAGGGATATCCTTATAAAAATGCGAAAATTAGCAGTTTAAAATTTTCAGAATGTTATTTTTTATTCTTCTTTAAAATATATATATATAAATATAGGAAAAACAGTAAAAAAAAAAATTAATATTTTTTGAAACCATTTTTATAAATTAAATATTTATAGTTTTAATACAGTATTTACATGAACCATAAGCAATAAAACTCTATAATTACTGAGTCTTGAATAAAGCGTACAGATTGGCTTATTGGCCACCCACCTGAGGAAGTCCAACTTTGTATACTTAAGTTGGTTATCTGTAAAGCTTTTTGATATACTGGGCACTGTTTGTAGTTTATGCAGTGCCCAGTATATCAAAAAGCTTTACAGATATCAAAAGCTCACGCAGGTGAGGTAGTAGGAGCAAACACTCCTCTAACGATAGAACTTTGTGGCCATTGAGTGAGGGTGTTTCTTTTTGCTCTCCCATTTTACTACTATAATCTGTGTATTTGCAACTGTATTTAGTTAACAAATTAGTGTTGTGTATCTAACTGTGGATTTTAGAAATTTGTGTACTTATTATTGTGATTACTTCAACTTGTGCTTCTGAAACTCTAATTGTCCGGAGCTCAAAGAAATATTCAAGGAGGAGGGAAACTTGCGGCTCATCAAAGTGATGAAGAAAAAGTTTTAGGGTATTTGTATAATACCTTTCAAGTTAGTCTGAGTCTTAGTGACTTTTCATTGAATATTATCTCTACAAGGAGACCGGTCCTGTCGGAGATTTCAAAAGTATTCGATCCCCTGTGCCTGTATCTCCTCCTCACCGTTAAAGGCTGTCTTCTTATGAATGAAGAAAACGTGGGAAGCTGGACATGGGGTATGGGAACGATATATCGCTCCCGAAATCAAAATTCATGGGAGAAGTTGAAGCAAGGACACATAACTCTGAAGGAGTAGTCTCTTTAGTAAAGTATTATGTTATCATTTCTGAAGTCAGTGGGAACTTGTCCTCGAGATTTGAGGATGTATTGAAGGATTTTAATATAGTTCTGCGCGTAATAATGCCGAAATACATGGTTGTGTTTCTAATATAATGTCTAAATACGTTCTCATTGTATAGGGTGGATTGTTTATTCGCTGTTTTTGGGGGCTAAAGAGGGTCCAAATTCTTAACGGATTACCAGGGAAAACATGGCGTCTACGTTCTGCGAACAAGCGCCGATGATCAAGGAAGATACGCGCGCTTTTCTCCTGCTCTTCTGGAGTTAATGGTTGGTATGTGTCTTATTTGAGGGCATGGTAGAACGGTTGCTTAATCCCCCCCCTCACAAATTTTAAGGGATGGTTGCGCTCACGGAACTCGTCCGGGTGCGTCTCACATATGAGTTTTTATGAGGTGGAATTGTGAAGCGACATGCGGCGTTACTTCGAGACTAGATAACTCTTCATTCGTGACTCGGCGCTAAAAATTGAAACAGGATCTGCCCAAGATTAAGCAATATTCCGTGAGGATCGTGTTCGCCAAGATATTCGCGCCTATATGAGCTTCTTCGCCTGTCTCACGAGGAATATTCGTCTAAGTCCTCATAATTCGTCGTATCGCGAACTCCTAACGTACATCAGAAGATTAAATACCAAAGGCTGAGACCTTCTGATCACTAGAGGTATCTCATTTAGCGCTTCAAGGCTGAGTGTCTAAGGACAGTGAACATGTCCCTTGTAAAGTAACCTAAATCTTTACTGGATCCCCTTATGCTGTAAAACAGCCCTAACTTTTAGCTATGAGACTGTTTATTAGTGCGAAAGATAATATGGCCTTTATGTAATATAGAAGGCATTATATATAATATATATATATATATATATACTGGTACTAATCAAGGCCAAAATGTAGGCTTACTTCAGTTTATAGTGTTTACTGGCCATTCAGTCATGAATCATGGAATATAATAGTATCTACCTAAGTTTTATGTCACTGTTGTTTATGTTATCACTATAGAGTGAGATACATGATACACGTTACTCTTGTAGTGTTTGTCCTTATATTCAAACTTGCATACAAGCTATATCGAGTAGTATACTTAAGTCTTATTAATATTCTATACTCCAGTAATTGGAGCCTGAGTCAAAGATAAGTGTGACAAATTCACATACATAGATTTTAAAAAGCATGTATATATAGTCTGATATTGTCCTAGTAAGACTAAATAGCAGATTAGTAATAATCTGTTCTTCACGAAAGAGCATCAATTTTTAGAATAAGATATTAAAATATAATCCTGTCTTTTCTATATAGGTCAGTCAAAGTTCCGAGAACTTGCGTATATATAATTACTGATACTTGTTATCTTGGAGTGTAATAAATATCATTAGCCTCATCAGTGAGCAATGGTCGTTTGTCTCAAGAATGCTCAATATATTAATATTAACTAAATGAATGTATGTCGTAATTAATCCCATCTTGCTTTCAAAAAGTCACCACCTCTCCAAAAGTTACATCTCATTAGAGTGCTCTATTATTATACTATTAAGTATTAATATATATATATAAGCATCTATGGTACTCATACAGCCACTCTTAACAAATATTCGGTTTCATCCAAGTACTTTTTGGGTGAAATTCAGCGCGCACCTCTCATAAAAAATGTTTTTGCAGTGAAAATTAGAGCATATATAGGATAACAAATTATTAGGCTCTACGCAGAGTATTATTTCAAAATAAATGCTTTTATGTGGAAAACAGTTACATTGTTCTACTTCATGGCAAGCCAAATATAATTTTTTTTCTCTAATCTGAGAAAGAGATCCATAGATGTTGGCCATTTTCAACTCTCTCAGCAATAGACATAGTTTAATATATCTCATTGTAGGTGTTGTCGGTGTGTCTACTAGTAAACAATCCCAACACACATTGTAGGTAGTAGGCTAGATTGATAGAATACGAACATAGTGTCTTGTGTCTCCCAACACCGAAACAATATAATGTCATGTATCTAGCACTTAGTTCTACACTAATAGTCTAGAACTCAAATATAGGCACTTAATTGCGTCTATTAATTAAAGAACCTTATTTAGACATTGAATACATGGTCATTATTTAAAATCTCATTATTCAAAAAATATCGAGTTTTCAGCATTAGATATGACACAGATTGTACTGCTGTATAATAATATGCGAGACAAAAACGACGCGTCTTCACTTCAATGAGAGATAATAGCTGTATTCATTTAGGTATACTCCTTTCTGTCTCGCTTGTGTAGCAAAAAGGAGTGAGTTTTTAATGATAAGAGTAACATCGCATTATATTTCACGATATAACACGGGAATCTCCTTTCTTGTTTGGTAGCCACTCATCATATTGGTGCTAGAGTTTCCACAAAATACACTAAGCCAGTTGGGAACGGCTTAATACGTGTGGTGAAGGACTCCAGTCTATATATTTCAAACAAACTTAAGTATTATGGAACGTTCCTTTACGTTGAATTATTTCGAGACTTTCATTAATAATATTATGTCAGATATTGCTGATATATAGCTATAAATTTACCTAACTGTTCGCATATCATCTACTACAACTCCACAAGTATCAAAATGAGATATTACCTTCATTATACTCCCAACGATTTCAATATAAAAACCCTTTGTCTTATGAACTTCTGATGTTCTTGTAGCGTGTTTTTGTAGAGTCCGTAATTCGTTCTGTGAGAGTCACTAAACTATTCGGACATTTAAGTAAAAGAGCTAGTAAAAGTCACTGAAATATTCTTCAGATTAAAATTATCGAAGAAAATTTCTGTACAGAGGTATGTAGCATATGAGAGTACCTCTCATGATTCACTTAGAATAGAGATTGGAAGTAAGATCTCTACTATAAGGTCAGCTGAGAAAATCTAGTATCAATAAAAGAATGACGTTGTCTTATCAAAAGTCCAGTGAAAGATCAGTCTCTATACTCGGCCAGAACATATTGAGGCTGATAGTCGTGATACGCAATACTTACGCATGGATGGGGAGGTGCAGCGGTGACGAATAGAAGTTGTCGAGTCCACACTCGGTGTATCGATACCGGGGGACTGCAACTGGGGACGTACTCCACGAGCTCAAGAGGTGTGTATAAGCTGCTCAAATTTGAACTCGCACTTCTCCTAAGCTATGAGCATCTTACGAGTTTGACCAGAACGAAACTTCCATACCGTTGTTTTTCTAAACTCTATAATCAGTATCAAAGAGCACAGTCTCTGTTTGGGTAGCAAATCTCACTTCAGTTCAATATCTCACTCTCTGTATGGGGCTGGAACCCTTCTCACTATACGATCTGCGCATGCGGAATGCTTTGGACAGATGGTCGAGTTATCATACGTAAGTGATAAAGATAGATACTCCAAATAATATAATGCTGGGTCCCTTAAGCGGAATAGCTGGTCAGATAGCTAGTCAAGTAAAAATGTTTTATTTATGTCCTTAATAGAAAGAGGCTGGACCTTGTTGTTATTAAATTAATTCTTTCAAGAATATTTTTACAAAATAATTTTCATTCTATCTGGGTTAATTTTCAAGTTTCTGATTTCTGACACTTTTATCTGTGAAGGGCCAGTAAGTTGATAACCGTACCCATCCGGGAGTATAGAGACTCAGGAATTTTTATTTAATTCTGTTCAATATTGTTACAGATAAATAGCTAAATTTGCATATTGACTTCAGATGATTGTGTGAGCCGATGGAGCTTAATACTAGTCTAGGAACGTTTACCAAATATTGTGGATATTTTTTGAGATTTTAGCATACGCATCGATTTATTGAACTTTTTCAGTTTTCGGGTATCAGCAAAAGTTTTAAAGCTTCAAGCCGGTAACAATTTACACTGTTAAGCAGCTTCGTGCTGAATTAATGTTTAATATTCAAATATTATTATCGCATGTTGTCTTAGGATATATACTCATTTTATATATTATGTAGCATTAGTTTTTTCCATAGAGTTTTATATCATCTTAACTGGAGGAGATACTTTGAATACAATTTAATCGTAGTGATTCAACTATTAATTTTGTGATTCGTTTGATTTAGCATAGAAGGAAAACAACACTCTTTTCTTCTGCATAAACTTAAAAATTAACCTTGCTGTCTATGAGATACTTAGTGAAAATCTCATAAATAAAACTAACTATATTTATAATATTTATTTTATTTTTTTTGTGTATAAATATATATGAGCTTTCGAAGAGTAATAACTGCGCTCATGCAATATTCTGACGTGCAGTGCTACATACATTATAGTAAATATTTACTTTTAGCGCAATTAGCCAACGCCTTTTTATATTTCTCTGTGTAGATTTTCGTCAAAAGTTTTAATACTGACTTATCATATAAATAATGATAATCATGGATGAGTGCGTAGATAATTGCTGATGCTCTTTCATAGAACATCGATTAATAAAAAAAATATTGAGGACATCAACTATTAAGTAGGTGACCTCCATATTATTATACTCACGGTAACTTAACATGATATAATATATATATAAATATATATTATGTTTTTTATATTTTTGTTATAAATATTATATAAATTTTATTTATGGTAGAACTATACACTTGTATGGTAAGTTATATATAATATTATTATTATTGTACATATATTAAAATAATGAATTACTAATAAATACAATGCAGAATATCTGGTATAAAATAGCTATTTCAGTAATTGCAATCATTTCAGATTTTTTTTTTTATAAAAGAAAATATATAACGTAATAACTATATAGCTTACTAATTGTGTTATTCCATAGCTAAAAATAAAAGTAAATAAAGTATTTAAATAATATATAATATATATATATATTAATTAGTTATGAATAGTTAGTTAATTTATTTATATATATATATATATTATAATATAAATTATTTTATAATATTATATATATATATATATATTATATATATTATATATTTTAATTAAAATAATAATATATATCTTAATATTATTAATTATTATTATATATATATATATTAATATATATATATATATATATATATATATTATATATATATATATATATATATTAATATATATATAATATAGTTATATATAATATACTAAATAATATAATATATTATATATATTTATTAATAGAATTCAGATTGGATGAGTGAGGGCATGTGTTTGTGAGGAAGGGAGAGTAAGTAGGACTCAAGTATGTCTATGTGGTATTGAACGCCGTATAAACTATTAGTACGTCTTTTTTAGTCCGAAAAGGCCAAAAGAGACAATATTTAAAAGTCAGGAAGCCATTATAAGTACATTTCTCGCTACAATCGGGTCACTTTAGTATCACTTTAGATAGTTCATGCAAAGTTTCGATCACATAATGTTTTCCTGTCTCATTGGTAACATTAGAGGCCAGTGAGACACGTATTTCTCATTACACTGACAGGACTCTGCAGGAGCATATTCGTGGGTTTGGTCTTTAGGTTTTCTCTACTGTATTTTGCTTGGCCTCATGCCCTACGTTCCTACTAGTATACTCATGGACTCCAGCCTTCTGGCCTCATCCACTCTGGTAGTCGCTTCGTCTTCCTCTTGGGGTATTACCACTAAACCTTAGAGTTCAGTAAATACCTTCTGCCATCTACGATCTTATGAATATACTGAACATAATGGCTATAAAGTTTTTTACCATGCTCACTCTTCTTATTAGTCTACTCTCACTGCACCCTCTCGGATAATCAACTAATAGTATACAATTACATTATTGACATCGCAAAATGGATCTATGCTAAAATAATTGAAAGTGATTGATCCGTGATTATTAATATATATATATATATAGCTCGATGAGCTACATATATCTTGCAGATCAACTTCGCCCATGTACTATTAATATTCCTGTACAGCAAAATGGTCTCTCGATCTCCACATATTTGTGTTCCTTTTGAATCCCACCAGTGACACTTATCGTGGGTTTCAACACAATCAGGGACAGGATGAGAGGTTGGGCTCTCATGGTTTGGTTTGTGTTTCTCTTTTCTTCCGCTCCTGCCCTGCTACACTAAACTATATCATGGCTCCAGCTCTGGCCTATCATATATCACACTCTGGTAGTGCTCGGTATCTTTATCCTCTTGGGGTACTCATACTAAACCTTATAAAATTCAGTACAATACCTTCTGTCAACCTATATATATATATCGATCTTGAAATCGACAAATGGAATAAAGATTATCTGTCTATTATCATCTATTATTGCATCTCATTAGCATACCCTCTCGTGATACAAATACCTCAAGTTCATTTGAGACATATTATAGCATAAAGTGTCTAGCAATAATATTGAAGTTGTAAATCTATCCTGAGTATATATATAGCCTCGATGAGTGATATCTGGTACAAGAATCAACTTGCTCACGCCATAGTATACTTATATTATATATATTCTTTAGTACATATAGTAGAATATGGTCTTATTATCGATCTCCAATTATCGTGATGTTTATTCCTTTATGAATCCTACATATATATATTTATATAATACGTCACTGACCAGGTACGACAGTTAGCTGGGCGTATGAATCTTAGCCGGCAATGCACGTAAATTTTCAACTTGATGTACCCGTGTGTTAAATAAGCCTTCCGAGGCCGAATACACGCTCCGGCAGAGCTCATTAACTTTTTAGCGTCTGCTAAGTCTACAAAACATAGAGCCCCGGCCTCTAGACAGATTTTTCACGCTATAGTCTAGGATACCTTCCGTGTAGAGGTTGCCTGTATCTAGTTCAGCCAATCATTCTAGGGGTTTACTAGCATTATTTTATGAAAATTAATATAATTAATTTGAATCATTATAAATAAAATTGATTATATTATACAACTAATGGACATAGAAAATATTTGCCAAAAATATAATATCCATTACTTATATATATATCTTATTGTTATATTATATATATATATAAATTATGATTAGCAAATAATATATAAACATTACCTATAAATTATTAAATCAATTTTTTTTTTTGTGAGTATTATTATTATTAATATTATATATTCAAATATTAAATAGTAAATATAGCTATATAAATTATTATAAATTTTTATATTAACAGAGTAATAGTTTTTTATAAATATAAACATAATAATATTAATTCGAATAAAATTTTAGATATATTTATAATATATTAACGAATTCGGAAAAAGGAAATTTAATATAATTGTTAATATAATATATATATAAATTGAGTATTTATATTTATTTATAGTGGAGATATATATTATATATATATCTATTTACAAAATTAAATTTCTCAATTAATTTTTTTTCCAAAATAATATTTTTATTATAAATAAATTATTTTTATTTTAAGTAAAAATTAAATTAGGCATAATATTAATATATATTATATATATATTAATATTAATTTATAAATATTTTTGATTTGCCTACTCAATAATTTTGACCACCTATAGAAGCTGCCTACTTAGATAATATATATATATATATTATATATATAAATTATATTAATTTCTTAATTAACTATATATATAATTAATAAAGAAAAAGATAGTTATATTTATATTTATTATATAAGACATACATTTAGATACACACATCACATATACCGTATATATATATATATATATTATATATATATATATATATATATATTAATATATATATATATTATATAATAAGTATATATATATATATATATAATATAATAATATATATTTATAATACATTATATATATATTATATATATTTTTATAGTAGAGATAAGGTCAGCAATAGATGTTATTTTTTGTTCGTGGTCGAATCCATCGACTTAATGCGTGTATCTTGCGGATGTTTGTATAATAGTAGAGTGAAATAGCTATACTATTATTGTGAATATTCCTTTTTTAGTTATTTATGTATTATACTGTCACTATATAATATATATCATTTTATTATAACTTAAATGTTATTACTAAGATAAGCATCTTGAGTTTAATATGACATAAAATTTTTTTTAATCGAATATAAATTTTATTTATATATAAAGGAAAGCTATTAATTTATCTGAGTTATACCCGTAACTAATACTAGCGAGACCCATAATCCTTTCAAGGCTCTATAAGGGCTTTATTATCCGATTTTCTTACGTTAGCAAATTCTATTTAATCATTCTTCAGTTAAATGTGGTTGTCTTTCAGTCTGGTCTGCTATTTTCTTCATGGTGTTGTTGAAAATATTTTGATGTATATAGGTCATAGAAGCGGAGTGAGACTTCATACTTTCGGATAATAAGTCCATTATATTTCACCAACCTCTCATATATCTCCCCGAAGATCGTCCGACCCTTAACTATTGGATAAGAAATTTCGCTATTTACTCATTATAATGCAAACATGACGTTAAACCTTAGACTAATTTCTCGTTAACTCTGGAGAACATGCTTATGTTGGGTAGGACAGGCAAGTATCTTTGTGATTTGCATTTGCAAGTTTCTTACACTTAAGTGCTCTCGTGGTGAGTAAAAAACATAATTATGCTTGAACATCTCTTTTATACCTAATCGTTGGAATATTGATCATAATGTTGTGTTGTATACGTCCTGTTTTTTTTCTATGGCGACTGAGTCCTTTATACTATGTTCATTTGGCTCTAACTAAGAGCTGATATTTTGTGTGTGAATCGTCGCTCGTCTGTTTTGTCACTCAGAGCATCTAATTATGGAAGACTGCTTAGAATATTTTTATATCTATGATGAATTTGTTATTAAACGGAGGATTTAGCCCATAACTCTATGCTTACGCATGTATAGTTGAGGCTCATAACTTTTTCGAGATATTTGAATTGGTGTCAAGACTTATATTCCACTTTTTAAATGGGTGACACAGCAAACTTTCGGCCTGAGTATGGGATTCCCCACTGTCTTCCCATACTCACACAGTTGATAAAAAATATACTGGTCGATAATGGATTGAAGTTTTTTCAACTGCAACACCACAAGAAATATTTTATATCACTAACTATTCATCTGAAATATTTTTCTTAACTTAATGCAAATACAAACCATTCTTGATATAAGTCCGTATCACAGTACACATCCAGTATACGCCCGTAACAACTTTGAGTTTAATCAAAGATAATAACTTCAAAATTCCTTTTATTTAATGTTGAATATGGATTTTGCACAGTGAGGAGAAAGGGAATAGGCAATTTTAAACTAAAGGATGACACATACTAAGCAACAGAGGAGACAACATTGCACAAAGTAGGCTCACTTATTCACAACTACTAAGAAAAACACATTTAGTATTTAAACTTGCAGTTCAAATAGTTAGAACCATAGGTAGCTGTCAAGACCGAAGGAAACGGTTGGTGAGTAGAAATATGAGTTTTAGCTGAATGCCGTTCTGGAACCCAACCTCACCTGTATCGACACACAATTTGTTCACTTCGCAGAATTTTGCTACTCAACCTAACACTCTTCCTACTTCTCTCCTCCTCTGTCTTCTGCATCTACCTTAATCAAACATGCGATTTACATCTCTCTCTCTCACTCAATTTAACTTTTCTCGTCACATTACTATATATCTATCTCATCTCTCTCGATCAAAATCTCAATCAAATATCATCTCCATTCTTCGTCACACCCCTCCAATACTCCTTCTTACTCATACAACAAAATCATATGAGAGTAATATAATAGCTAATCATAATATATCTCACTACATACATAAACCAAACAAAAAAAGAAACTCTAATATATAGAGTAAAACATGGAATCGTTACATCTTTGATGCGCGAAGCTGCGCTTCTGACTTGACTTGACTGATCCTGTTCTTCTCCCTCTCACATCGACGAGCTGGTACTATTATACTCGGCATATTAAGTCATTTCGTGGCTCATACCTCACCCTACATCGTCTCTAATACTTCGCCTTATTTATATTAAAACCAAAACATGGGAATACAATCAAACATATATAAACATATCATTCAGTTATAATATGATAAATGTCATTTAATTATCTACACAGATATCCGTGAACTTTTCGTTTTTTTCTCAAATACGACTCCTGTTGTTTTTAATTATACTCAATCTCTTTCATTGTCTTATGTTATTATCCGTTCGATCATCATTTTCATTTGACAAAAGATGATCATATAATTGAAACTTCCTCATACGTTGAGATTAGGTGAGAGTAGGATCTCAAACAAAAAAATACGGGAGAAACGAGATAGGCTATTAGGAAGAGGCGTAGTATATTTTTCTTCTTTCGCCATTATTCTAATCAACATCTAATCCCAGTAACCACGGTTCAAAGCAATAATGCACTAAGGAAAGGAAAACTTTTCTTGAAAGGCACGGAGTCGCTTTAAAACCATGATCATAGACGTAACTCTCACACATGTTCTCTCGCTCTATATATTAACCGAAGTATTTTGTGCTACCAGATTCAGCTTCAGTATTTTTGTTATAAAAATAAAAATATTACTCTTATCAAATCTCGACAATAAATTATCCGCGCAACCTCCGCAGACAAAGCGGTCGGCTCATGTCATGATACTATACGATGATATTCCAATATTGTGGGGGATCGCAGATATTACCTGCTATTATAAAATATAAAAACTAATTTATATCAAAATTTATAACCTTAAATACACGAAAAGAAAATCTCCTCCAAAGGTTGGATTATATTAAAACATCCCTATTATGCACATATACTTGCTAATAAAATAAACATATATAACTATAGGTTAAAACCATAGATTTGCAATAGAAAGAAAAAATAAAACATACAGTAGACCTGGCACAAGGACAGACATAAATTTCATGTATCTTTTAAACATTTATCATTGTATACTTTAAGTACAACAGGCCACTATACTCATATTTAAAAGATAAGAACTATCAATAATATAAAGATAAGATCAGTAAAATCTGAATCTGAACATTCAGAATCAATACTATCAAATACTATAAGCAACACAATCATACGGTGATAATCCTTTTGCATTTATAATGAGTTATAAAATCAATAACTATATACAATTAATAAGTACATATCATCCAGTGAAGTTAAGAATAGGAGATTTTATACTAGAAATTATAATATTCTGAATAAATCATATAAATCAAAATATTATATCAACAAATAATCCCAATGTGAAGAAAATAGCAAGACACAATCACTATGGGAGAAACACTATATAATTATAACACTGAACTGATTAGAAGATCTAAGAATAGAATATTATTCCGTCCCCTTAGTACTATCGAGGGGTCTACGCACGTGTTCGTAGGAGACGTAAAAATTAGCTATTTTCTCTATTTTAAAATTTATTATTCTAATTATAAAAATATAAAAGTGATTTTTAAATAACTGCAATATTCGCAATTTTTATTTTAATTTATTGATTAGTTTAATCATTTATAGGTTAATAAATGATAAGTATGAGACAGTGATAATATGCATAATACCTTATTTATTATATATATATATAATATATATATAATATATAATATATAATATAATATATATATAAATAAAGAAATATCCTCACAAGGGTCACAATATCTCTACAAAGATAATAATTCTCTTATCACTACGACAAAGTAGTTCTTTAAATTATATATTAATATATATATATTAATATTTATATATATATTAATATATATATATATATATTAATATATTATATATATATATATTATAATATATATATATATTAACTATATATTTAATTTATTGTATTTACTTTAATTAATATATAATATAATTAAATTTACATATTATATATAATATAATATATATTAATATATTATATATATATATATATTAATATATATATATATTATATTAATATTATATATGATATATATATATATAATATAATTTATGCTAATAGTGTTAACAAGTGAAAATAATTAACTAGTAGGAGTATTAAATTTTTTTGCAAAAATATATTAAAAAAAGGGTTAATAATATCAGAAGAAATAACTCAAGAATTAGACTCATAACTATGTAATAATATAAGTAAAAAAAGACTAAAAAAAAATAATTAGATATAACTATGAAATGATTAATAAATACTACAGGAAAAAATAAAAATTGGAATTAAGAATAAAAGAAAAATTCTGGATATCTTTCAAAATATTTTTCAACAGGATAAAACAAGTATATAAAACTTTGATGTATGACTGATAGTGTATATCGGAACTAAACACCTTATTTCTCGGTGATAACTAACACAGTTACTATATATATTAATCTTGCTTACATCAGAAACTCAAACACTAATTATATTATCTAAAAAATAATACAGTCATCTACTGATGGAAAAATTGGATATTATTTCTATATTTAGTTATTAATTTGAATTTAATTACAAGTTTTCCTGTCTGTTCATAAGAGTAGTTTACATTTATTATAATATTTAATCTGATTGAAATATTTAATTATATTATTATATATATTATTTCTATTATCTTAATATTATTAAAGTATTATTATATAGGACTCATTTTTCATATAATTATTTTGAGTTTTATTTATCACATTTTATCATTTATATAATATTTTTATTGACTCTTAAGTCCCCATTATTTATTATTAAATCTACAAAAACGAAAACTCATTATATATATTATAATTTAAGTATTCATTATTCATTATTATTCATCTCCGATTCATATTAAATTCCAATTATTGAGTGCATCAATTATTATTATCTCGATGTACTTATTGCAATATAAGCAAGAAACATAAGAGCAATAGTAAGCGAGTTAGATCTGGTCGTAGAACCACGACCGGTACGCAGAATTCTCGTCTGGATGAAGGCCACTTAATTTTCTTTGACTCTACACATCAAAGATAGTAGCTGGAGAGAAGCTCATCCATAGGCGGGTAGGGAAGCATGATTACCGAGGTGGCTGTGTGAAGTCATTATCAAGTGTATTGATGCTTTTAAGGTTGCAGTCCGGGTGAGACAACGCCTCACATCATCATGTTGAGTAAGATGGCTGCGATCGGCTAAGGCATATGGAAATGGTATAATTCAATAACGATCACTCCCCCAGAGAAAAACTGATCTTACCCGGACACACCTTGAGCAAATTGAGATATCGATGTATCAAAGAGCGGGATTCAAAGTGTTAAAAAATTCTTGGATAAACTCAATCAAAATATTCTCGTCTTTTGATAGCGTAAGTTGAAACCGCAAAATTAAGAGAGTATGTGAAAATTATTTGAATACGTGAAGAAAATATGACTTGACGTATTGGCATCTATAGGCGAGGTAGTTGGGATCATCGTGATGGTATTATGAAAACCTCAATAATGTCAGGGGTAGTTATTTTTGAGACTTGAAACGAACTGTGCACTTCAGGGATGGAAAATTTTGGTGGATATGTGGAAGCCGGGTCATAGTAGTAGGTGATTCCTCTT